>BQNB010002577.1:0-80729 GCA_026074375.1 Tanacetum coccineum | reverse complement strand
GTTTCACGGGATTTTACAAGTCAAAGAAATAACCGTATAATTTAACAAATCGAGTTTGTTAAGATTAAATTTATTTTCACTAGTTCGGTTTGACAAAAAACAAGCTAGTTCGGTCCAACTCGTTCGGTTCTCCTCGTTCGGTCCTACTTGTTCGGTCCTGCTAGTTCGGTTATCACTAGTTCGACTGTCAAAGTACACCTAGTTCGGTCCTACTAGTTCGGTCCTGCTTGTTCGGTTGTCACTAGGAAAGAACTCGTTCGGTTGTCACTAGGAAGGAACTCGTTCGGTTGTCACTAGTAAGGAACTCGTTCGGCTCAAACTAGAATATGCTAGTTCGGTTGACTCGATCGGCTTACTCGTTCGGTTTCCTTGTTCGGTCCAACTCGTTCGGTTCCAACAGTTACGAAACTCAAATTTTCAAAACTAAAAAAAACACGATTTTAATGGTTTTTAGCAAAAATTCTTGTACAACTAGTATTACTAACCCTATAGGAACAATAAAAATGAAAACTTTAAGGTTTTTAAGCCAAAAAATTTGAATCACTAATTTGCTCTTTGTAAAGGTTTTTGAACACTAATCAAACACAAAAACTAAACACACCACTCCATGGCTCTGATACCAATTGTAGAATACTAGTAATCTTATGATCAAACCAAGAACAAGAGTGAGATGTGGGTTGTGATGTTAGAGAAAGAATGGATGAAAAATGGATGAATTGTATAAAATGGAATATGGAAAAATGGAACAACCAACCCCTCTCCAAGGCTAGGAGAGGGTTTATATAGTACCTATTGTGGCCGGCCATGGGCTAGAATGGGCCTCCCATGGGCCTTGGGCCGGACTAGATTACTAATCTAATCATTATACTAACTACGAGCTAAGACCTGTTACAACTTGGAAGTGACCGACACTTTTCGTGTTTCCAACACCTTTTTTAATATTATTTTTAAAATCCTGACTTCGAAAGTAGCTTGAAGGAGCCCTGTTGTCTTTTAGTTATACTAGACGAGTACCCGCGCATAGCGGCGGAAATTCCTACCGTCATATAATTAACGATATACGATATTGTGGTAAGTGTTTCGTGTAACATTCAAAATAGAACGTGAAAAGATCAAAATGTAATTGCAAACATATGTAACATGTGGTAATTCAACTAAAGAAAAAAAGCAACATTTATAGCGGCAGCCAGTTAACGATATGCGATATTGTGGTAAGTGTTTCGTGCAAATTTTAAAATACAACGTGAAAATATCAAAATGTAATTGCAAACGGTTATAACATGCGATACTTAGCTCAAGCAAAAATTCTTAATATGTACTATATCAAAGAACATATAATTGCATGTTGTTTACATCATGTTGATTAGTAAGAAACAACAAAACTTATAAAGTTTAAAGTAAAACCAGGACGTATATTCGATGAGCAATGAAAGTTAAAACTGTAAAAATGAATTGTTCCAAACTTATTGATTGCTTTAAAACAGTTTTTTGTGTGCAAAATTTACTAACATGTCTCTACGGAGTCTGTAAATACTATGTGAAAAGAAAAAGGAAAAAGAAAGGGATGAGTATCCATTTAGTACGTACCATCTTCTTATTAATGTTATAGAAATCGAACCAACTTGCCTGCTCGTTATTGTTCAAGACACATTTCTTGATTTCTGGTGGACCTCTAGGTATCATGAAACAAGCAACATAATAAGTTAATAAGTTAAAATGGATTATGGATGTTTAACCTAGAGCTTTGTATTTATAAGTCACGGTCAATTTCATATTACAAACCAATCACACATTTAATGTCATTAAACCCGACCAAGATATTTTTGTTAAGTCGTCAAAATTAAAAATAATTCTATTAACTTAATTGAATACTTTTTAAAATTAATTAGCATGCGGGATTTGTGATTATGTCCAAAATTACGTCATATTATTCATTGCTTTTTAAACATTTCATATATAAATTACCAATTACCATTTGACTTAGTTAACAAACATTCCATATATAAATTACCAATTGACTTCCTAAATTACCAATTGAATTCAGCCATGGTGTGTGTATGACAACCAACACCTTCCTTTTCCAACCGAAATTATTAAAGACCTTATATTTTTCTAACCGAAATTATTCAACACTCGCGAATATAGTAGACCTTATATGTTTACAACCAAAATTATTCAAGCCGATTTAAAGTGTTTCAACATTTCCTAAGATACACGTTTTTCAATGACATTCGTATTACTATGGAGTTGTTAGGGAAATCAAATGGACTAATGACATACCTATCATCTTTAATTTTTACCCATCTTATTATCCTCATACCTTCACCACTAAACACAACCAATAATAGATTCAACAAATTAGATTAAAAACATGATATAAACTTACAAATGACCAAAGTGATAAAGCGGTGACAACGACAACAACTTTTCGGCGAGGCAAGAACTGCAACGACATCAACAAAACAAAAAAACAATAAAAACTCAGATTTAATAATATCATCCATAGATCTTTCAAAAAAACTTATAAACTTTATTCACAATTATAGATCTATTAAAAAGAAACTGAAAAAGTATATAACTTTATTGCTGATCGTCGGCCTCGGTAGTCATTTTTTGTGGTGGTTAGGCTCACGGTGGAGGTGTGAGTTTTTGTGGTTGTGAAGTTCGGCGATGGTGCGGTTGGGTGGTGGTGGGAGTTTTGTTGTGGGGATGATAGGTTATTTATAGATATGAAATGGTATTTTTGCATAAATGTGTAACTAGAAAAAGTGTTTTATTGGTACCAGTGTAATATATAGAGTTTATGTTCTCCTTGACGGTTTAAAACATGCTTTTAATTGCAATTAATTAACAATGCAGACAGTTTTAACTTTCAAATTCTTGCAATTAATTAATAATGCAAACAATTTCAACTTTCAACTTTCAAATCTATGGTTTTAATTGCAATTAATTACTCCATCGATTGTGTTTAGTGTGTTTACAAGATTTCCTTAATTAGGTATCAACTTTTAACAATGTTTAATTATGTTTGTATGGGTTGTACACTATGCATTGATGTGTGTAAGTTGAAAATTTAACATTTCCTAAAATAAATGTTGAAAATTCAAGAATTGAGTCTTTTTCCTTTATATGTAGTATAGATAATAGTACAAATAATTTAGCAAAACAATTTTTTCTTAAATTTTAACATTTAACATTCAATAAAAGGTGATAAGTACTTTATATATAATATAAACGAGTTGGAAAATGACCCGCGCGTTACGGCGAAGACTAACATTTTATTGCAACTTGGTTACGATCATATTTTTTTCTTACACACCCTTACAGACTCATACCAATAATCCATAATTGAAATGTTATCATAATCCTATCTGATCCAAACTGCTAGAAAAGTCAAAATACAAAGTCAAAGTAAAAAAAATACAAATTAATAACCTGTCTGACGTAGATAAACTTCCGACTCTTGTCACGCAACAAAGTAGAACCATGAACACAAGCACATGAAATGCATACTACATGCAAAAAGTCAACAAATCATTAGTAACATAAAACAAAAAAAGTAAAAACTATATAAAATATATTAGAAGTAGGAACCTGAATTATCTAATCCAACATAGTATCTGATCCAACATAGTACTGGTTGACAGCCTTTAACCAACCAACAACTGAACGTACATTTTCTAATACTTTGTTTTCATACCAACAAAAATCGGATGTTGGTGACACAAAAGACGTGCACAAAGGATGACGGGGAATGAAAGAGAACGCGGCGAAAAATAATTTGCACCAAATTACTTATCACGACGTTCTCTTTAACTTCGCGCCCTACTTTGATACGACATATTGTATCAAAAACCGCCGCCTTTTGTCGATCTAAATACGACATCTTAAAAAACATATAAATTTCGGTTTTGACAATATGTACAAAATACAAAAATCAATTAATATGTAAAAACAATTCGACAAAGGCTAAGAAAATACATGTAGCAGAGTTATAATCAAAATTCAGATCGCGGTTCCTTAAAAATAAGTTATTGATTCATTTTTGGCTCAGGTTCATAAATATGGTAGCACTACCCAGAACCCGCCACAGTTGCCATTCACATTCTTAGTGTGACTGCCTTGCCAGGAGACAGGTCTGGGTAAGCTACGCACCGTAAACAGTAAAGCATCATCATCGCCTAATCAATACAAACAAACAGGGAGTAACAAAGAATCGTTGAGTCAGAACGCAGATATGAACGTCGAAAACAGGAAAGACGCCTATGGCTGCGTGTAGTGTAATCGCGCCCGCAAGATATGGCATTTTTTCAGACACTTGAAAAAAGCTGATGCAGTGGCCTGTTGTGCCACAATCATTAAATATTAGCCTTATACGCAACTAAGGCTCAAGCACATGAACAAATGAAAAAGCGGATGCACTCGCAATGGCTGCAACCTCAATAGGTTACCCCGCCAATATACGCGCAATCTCAACTTTAATTGAAACCATTTACTATACATACTACTAAAAGTCATCACATTAGACGACAAAATACGGCTAGTCTTTTGGTGGTAAAGTATCATCATCACCTGAACAACACCAGCAACAGGTGCACAAAGAACATGCTCCAAGAACACAACTAATCAGTGGCCCAAGTCGACAGTCAAGTCGACAACAACATATAGCAACCAATTGTAATGTTCCCGAATACTGACACACACGCAGGCATCAACAAAAACATTGTACATTTGGCTCAAACAAGCAAGAGACCGAAAAAAGGATACGTCTGCCATGGCTGCAAGAGTAGTAGCTTGCCTCGCCAAGATGCGAAGAATTTTAGTTTTTAAACCCCCCTCCCCTGGCAGACTCATCACAGCCTCTTGTAATCAATGTTAGCCTCATTTTTATGTCGCAAAACCAATTGGGTATCCGAGTTCCGCTACAGCTGCAAAGAAACCTGGTCGCACAGTAGCTATAAATGTTATGCGTCATCCGATCATTGCCTTGACAAGTTAGCGCCAGATCCGAGCTCGTGCAACTCTAGATGCAACTGGTTGCGCAAATATTTCTTGCCTGCATAGTTAGTCACAAAAAATTGGTAAGTATTATCAATGATGCAAAGTTCCTTATGCTCCAGTATTACTATACAATGAAAGAAATATGACGTCTAAAATTACATCATATTAAAACATCTGAACACATTCAGCTGCAATGGGTGTAAGCCATAGTTTCATTTGACAGTGCGAACCTATTATAAACTCGGAAATAGAATATGCAAAATATTAGTGAACATGTAAATCATGTTTTTTTCAACTTGCTTGGCCTCCAAATTAATATAAGCCACTCCCAGATCCCATCTTTTTCAAATATCTGTCTCAACACTTTTTGTAAAAAAAAACTTTTAAAAAAGTATCTCAAATCATTTTATGCAAAACCCAGTTCACAAAACACAACATCACTAAAACCCAAAATCAACTTTTTTAAGTTCGGAGTCGAAATTACCTCTATTTTCAACAGGTATGCGAACCCACGCCAACATCACCACCGCCGCCATGGATTATCAGTCCACAACCACTGAAACCTGAAACACCAAATCGCTAAAACAATCCGCCCAATCTAATCCCTAAAAGTAATAACCTAGTCGCCTAACAACCAATAGTATATAATTTTTTTTTATCATATATGTGTTTTTGATTTAGATATTACCAATAAAATAAAGATTGTAATGAAGATGAGTATATCAAATTGAGGTGCATGAAAGATAGTAACAATGAAGGTTCTGGATAAATAGTTGTGTGTAGTTTTTGTCTTTTTTATGTATGTAGGCTAGACCAAACCAAATAGGCACACAGGAGCTCAATACCAAAACGACGCAAGCTAATATCGTTTTTGTAATGGCTTTTAGTATATATGTCAATATATAACTATAGATAGATTGGTGTTAGATAGGGTTAACTATTTTAAGGTGATATAGTGGTAGAATGTTTATAGAGTTCTAGAAAGGATAATATATCGAACATCATTAAAAGAGAATATTGTAAGATGGTTTTGTAAAAGTTAGAAAACGGTTATGAAAATATTGGTTAGGTCGTTTAAATTTAAGAAAACACTAGGCGAGTACCCGCACATAGCGGCGAAAATTCCTAGCGATCGATAATTAACGATATGCGGTATTGTAGTAAGTTTTTCGTGTAACATTTAAAATAGAACGTGAAAAGATCAAAATGTAATTGCAAACGGATGTAACATGTGATAATTCAACTAAAGAAAAAAGATAACATTTACAGCGGCAGTCAATTAACGATATGCGATATTGTGGTAAGTGTTTCGTGTAAAGTTTAAAATACAACGTGAAAATATCAAAATGTAATTGCAACGGTTGTAACATACGTTATTGATGACATCAAATAACGTCTATTTTATAGCATCATTTATCCCATGTTATTAACCCATTTTGTATAGTTATTGCAAAGAATTGTTACTTAATCATTTATATTTGAGAATTGCAGTAATTATGGAGTACTTGGTGAATATTAGCAAAAGGCGCGCATTCTGGAGCTTAAACGAAGATATTTTAAAGATTAATGATTCTGACTACCAATACGCCGTATCCATCAAGGAAGATACGGCGTATCCGTGCCTGCACTCACCAAAGACCACGAAGGAAACAAGCTCAATACGCCGTATCCAGAGAAGACCAATACGCCGTATTGAAGATATAGTATGTGAAGATTCTGGAAGATATCAAGCGTGGTCCCTACTCTAAGAAACCCCCAATACGCCGTATCCAACCCCTTGGATACGCCGTATCGAACCGACTTCCAGACAGTATAAATAGAAAACTCAAAAACGAGTTTTAAGTGTGCTAAATCATATTCTTGATACCTAAACCATAAAAGTCAATTTTCAGAGGAGAAAAAGAGCAGAAGAGGTCGAGCAACGCTATCAATTCCATAGGAGACAACGTGTAATTCCATATACTTTAGTAATCGTTTAGTTTTTGGTATCATTCGTTAACTCGGTTAGTTTACCTTGGCTAAATAATTTCTTTTGTATATATTATGACGTTCAAAGGCTAATACCTTCGGGTATTAGCCATTATTATGAAGATTTGAATGTTTGGTATTTTTATCTCGATTTCTTGATTTATCGTTGAATGCTTGTTTATGTTTATCAATTTATACTTGTTTGCGTGCTTTTGTATGCGACCTATCATTCAACTGGATCTAGTGATACGGACCAAGTAATATAGAGTCTGGGACAGCTCTCCATATATTGATTTATACATCTAGAATCATAAGATCACAAATATTGTCCTTCTAAATCCGTGCTAAGGATACGCTTCTGGCTTAACTAGTTAATCGGATATTGCCTTTGGTTTAGTGAACAAGTTGACTAGCAGGTGAACCTAGATAATTCAACAAATAACGTTCTGATTCCATTGGATAGTTGGACAAGTGGACTACTAGTGTATAAATTACCATTAAGCAGTAAGTGGGTAAAGTCTCTATAAGCTAGGGTTTAACAAGATCACCATTGCTTTAATCCCTAAGATAGATTATAATCAGCAAATAAGGATGTTTTATGCGGATGCTTTAATTGTGACAGAATTAATGTGTTTAGGTCTTAGGATGATGTAACGCCTGAGTCTTAAGAATGATATGCCACCTCGAGAGAAGAAATCATTGCACTTAATAAACAAACTGACGTTCTAATCGGATTAATAATGGTTAATACGGTTTTCTTATATTTGGCTCTACCACTCTTTTATCTTCTGTTAATTTGCTCGCGTAGGTTAAAGTGCCTTGAATTGATTGTAGTCACCAACCAAACCGTGTCAGTCTCTTAGGCTGAAACCCCCTTTTTACCCGTTAGAATTAGGATCAGGACTGGCATAGGTTTAGAATATAATAGAATTAACATATATTAGATAACCAAGATATTAATAAATTGATAGATTTAACATCGCTTCAAGTGTTCGACACCCTACTTACCACGAAACTACTACCGATCGGGTACACTACCCGTTAAAGTGTTGTTTTTGGTTTAGTCGAAAAAATATAAATTTAAAACTTGAATCATAAAAATATACACCACACAACGACACATCAGTTATTCAGCTCAAGCAAAAATTCTTAACATGTATCAAAGAACGTATAATTGCATATTATTTACATCATGTTGATTAGTAGGAAACAACAATACTTATAAAGTTTAAAGTAAAACTGGAGTTGATATTCGTTATGAGCAATGAAGATATAAATTGTTAAAAAATGGAATTGTTTCCAAACTTTGCTGACTGCTTTATAAAACAGTGTTTTGTGTGCCAAAATTTATTTAACATGTCTCTGTGACGGGGTCTTGTAAATACTATGTGAAAAGCTCAACTATACTCATGTATAATAATTATAAATAACAATTAAAAAAACAAAATTAAATATAAAATATTAATATTATATAAACAGAAAACAATTAAGATTATATTTCAATATTAAAAAATATTAAAATTATTTTATATTAATATGTTTTAATTAATTATAGATTATTATAATAAATAAAAATAATATAGAAAATAAATAAAAAAAAACAAAAACAAAATAAAAATTAAAAAAAAAAAAAAAAATAAAAAAAAATAAAAAAAAAAAAAACAAATACAAAAAAAAAAAAAAAAAGTAAAAAAAAATAATAAAAAAAAAACAAAAGAAAAATAAAAAAAAAAAATTTAAACTAGAAAAAAGTAAAGAAAGGTGGGACGTTATCCATCTGTAGTACGTACCGATCTTCTTATTAATGTTATAGAATCGAACCAACTTGTTGCTCGTTATTGTTCAAGACACCTTTCTTGATTTTCTGGTCGGGCCTCTAGGTATCCGAACACACAACTAATAAGTTAATAAGTTAATATAAGTTAAATGGATTATGAAATGTTTACCTAGAGCCTTCGTATTTATAAGCCACGGTCAAATTTCACATTTACAAACCATATCACACATTGACTGTCATTAAAAACCCACGAAGATATTTTTGTTAAGTCGTCAAAATTAAAAATAATTCTATTAACTTGATAGAATACTTTTAAAAATTAGCATGCGGGATTTATGATTATGTCAAAATTACGTCATATTATTCATTGCTTTTTAAACATTTCATATAAAAATTACTAATTACCATTTGACTTAGTTAACAAACATTCCATATATAAATTACCAATTGACTTCCTAAATTACCAATTGAATTCAGCCATGGTGTGTGTATGACAACCAACACATTCCTTTTCCAACCGAAATTATTAAAGACCTTCTATTTTTACAACCGAAATTATTCAACACTCGCAGATTTAGTAGACCTTATATTTTCAAAACCGAAATTATTCAAGCCGATTTAAATTGTTTCAACCTTTCCTAAGATATGCGTTTTTCAATGACACTCGTATTACTATGAAGTTAGGGAAATCAAATGGACTAATGACATACCTATCATCTTTAATTTTTATCCATCTTATTATCCTCATACCTTTGCCACTAAACACAACCAACAATAGATTCAACAAATTAGATTAAAAACATGATATAAACTCACAAATGACCAAAGTGATAAAGCGGTGACAACAACAACAACTTCCGGCGAGGCAAGAACGGCGATGACATCAACTGTAACAACAACAAAACACAAAAAAACAATAAAAACTCAGATCTAATAATATCATCCATAGATCTTTAAAAAAAACTTACAAAACTTTATTCATAATCATAGATCTATTAAAAAGAAACTGAAAAAGTATAAAAACTTTATTGCTGACCGTCGGTCTCGGTAGTCGTGTTCCGTGGTGATTAGGCTCACGGTGGAGGTGTGGGTTTTTGTGGTTGTGAAGTTCGGCGATGGTGAGGTTGGGTGGTGGTGGGAGTTTTGTTGTGGGGATGATGAGTTATTTATAAATATGAAATGGTATTTTTGCATAAAAAAACTAAAAAGATGATTTTAATTGATACCATTTAATATAGGTTTTTGTAACTTATTGAGGTTAAAAGATGGTTTTAATTGCAATTAATTAACAATGCAAACAGTTTCAACTTTCAAATCCATGCAATTAATTAACAATGCAAACAGTTTTAACTTTCAACTTTCAAATCTATGGTTTTAATTGCAATTAATTACTCCAGCGATTGTGTTTATTGTGTTT
This sequence comes from Tanacetum coccineum, assembly GCA_026074375.1. NCBI lineage: Eukaryota > Viridiplantae > Streptophyta > Magnoliopsida > Asterales > Asteraceae > Tanacetum > Tanacetum coccineum. The sequence continues at coordinate 70,566 of BQNB010002577.1, read as the reverse complement.
ACAAGATTTCCTTAATTAGGTTTCAACTTTTAACAATGTTTAATTATGTTTGTATGAGTTGTACACTATGCATTGATGTGTGTAGGTTGAAAATTCAACATTTCTTAAAATAAATGTTGAAAATTCAAGAATCGAGGCTTTTTTATATGTAGTATAGATATAGATAGTTATTATAACTAGTGCAATAGCATTATGTTTCACTTGTCTTGACTAGGGATGGCAATGGGTCGGGGAATTTTGGGGATCGTATTTACCATCCCCATGCCCGTTTATCATCATCATCCTCATCCCCGTCCCTATCCCCATCGGGGAATCTATTTGCATCCCCATCCCCGTCCTCAATGGGGATCGGGGATCCCCACGGGGATTCGGGAACTTTTTGCACTAATAAATTGGGCATAAAAATTACACAACTAAACGAAAATATAAATAATTGACCTACATAATGTCTTAGAACGCATACGTTGTAAATAGTTTGATTAATTAAAATGTCATTTGACTTTAAAGCATATCAGGCCTTGAAGCAGTCAAATACATGAGGGAACCTATCATGGATCTGTATAAGTGAACATTAACAGCATCATCAGGTTCATCCTTGGATTTTGGTTTGGAAGCTTCAAAGGGTGTTGTTGCAGGTCTCACACTCTCCATATCAAATTTCTTAAGCATGTCCTGGACATACTTATCTTGGCTGATAAAGATCCCATCAGGCTCCTGCTTCACTTGTAAGCCTAAGAAAAATGTTTAGACTTACCTAGCAACTCATCTCCAAATTATCCATCCATCACGACCTCAAACTCATCACACCAGAGCCTTGTTTTTGTAGACCCAAATATAATTCATCACATAGACCTGAACTATTATGATATCCGGAGTTCTTCTTAATGAAAAGAGTTTTGTCTATTGTACCTCTTCTGTAATTATGCTTTAACAGAAAAGTAGACAATCTTGCATACCAGGCCCTTGGTGCTTGATGAAGACCATACAAAGCTTTCACAACTCTGTAAACATGCTTAGGGAAATGAGGATCTTCAAATCCCTTAGGTTGAGTAACATAAACTTCTTCTTCAATTTCCCCATACAGGAAAGCACTCTTGACATCCATTTGATATACCATAATCCCATAATGAAGGCAATGCTAAGAATAATCTAATAGCTTTCAATTCTAGCAACTAGAGCAAATACCTCATCATAATCAATGCCCTCCTCTTGCCTATGACCTTGAGCCACCAACCTGGCTTTAAATTTCCTGACACTAAACTATGGCACTCTTTTGTTCTTAGAATCCATTTAGTCCAATTAGCATTTCCATCTGTAGAAGACAAGCTGCCATACTTCTTGATTAACAAACTGTTGCATCTCCTCTTGCATAGCTCACTCCAAGCAGGATCAATTAAGAGCTTAAGCAACACTGCTTGGTTCAAGTTGTGATAGAAAACAAGCAAACAGACAATGTAAATAGTCCTGTGAATTGATCCTTTGTTGATCATGAACATAGCTAGAAACAAGAGCACTTTGCAACCAAATTTAGACTTCTTCAATGTACCTCTTGTCTGAACCGGTGAAGTGAGATCCCCAAGTATCTATGATTGAGGATGAATAGTGTTCACCCTCTTAGTAGGAACAGAATCAACAACTATACTTGGTGCTAAGTGGGTGACAGTACCACCAAAATCATCATCATATGAAGAGGAGGAGAAAATGCCAGTGTCAGGATGGTGGTATATGTCCTCTATTTCTGAAAAGGAGGACATGGAGTTTGCAAGGTCAGAAGGATAAGGATATCTTGAAGAATGTTCACTTGAGCCCAATGAATGACCAAGAGGAAGTGATGGTTCAGCAGTATGAACAGGATTAACAACAGGAGTAGATGGATCAGTAGGACTATCAGTAATACTTGCAGCAGAATCAACCTTGCCAGCAGGAACCCTGTTCCTACTGGTTGCAAGATCAGCTTGACTCAGATGCGTCTCAGTTATAGTATTTGCTTCATAAGCTTGCTTGTGAAGCCTAGCAAGTTCCTCTGCATAATCTGAACTGCTCTCCACCATGTCAGAAGTTTCATTAACCTTTGTACCTGAAAAAGAGTTAGAAGGAAAAGAAGGAACAACTATGACTTGTTCATCATACTCCGAATCTGAATCCCTTATGCACCCTGCATGTATGTTAGTATCTTGGTACCGGCAGGTGAATTAGTTTTGAAACGAGTATAACCTTAAGGAATCATTCAAATAGTCATGTCATAATACCACTCATGACCCAAACCCTAAACATTAGGTTTCTCTTCAAGATATCTCAGATTACGTGTGTCTTCTATCTTTTGGCTGGATAAATTATAGACTCTATAAGCCTTACTATGAGTAGCATACCCAACAATAAAGCCTTCATCAGCTTTTCCCTCAAATTTTCCTAAGTGGTCACTGGTGTTAAGTATGGTCACAAGACCCCCAAAAGGTTTAAGAATGACTAATGTTAGGAACCTTCCAGACACGAAGTCATAAAGTGTCTTGGATGGGTTTAGTCACTAGAACCCTGTCAAAACATAACAAGCAGTACTAACGCTTTCTGTCCAAAACATTATCGGCAACTAGAGTCAGCAAGCAATAGTTCTTGCTGCCATCAATGAGGGTTCATTTTTTTTTTTCTTTCACAACCCCATTTTGTTGTGGGTCTCTGGCATTACTTAATCCTTCAAATACCCCCTTTGACCCACAAGAGGTTCAATTAATGGAAGTTTTAAACCAGTCCCCATTGTCACACCTTATGGCTTTAACCTTTTTAGTTAGCTGGTTTTCAATAAAAGTAACAAAGTCCTTAAGGATACCATATGTTTCATCCTTAGTCCCCAAAAAGAAAACCCAAGTAAACCTGCTAAATCACCGTAACCACCGAGGATAGAGTACTTGTGATCAATGCTTCTGATGGAAGTAGGACCAAAAAGGTCCATGTGAAGTAACTGAAGAGGAGCAGAAATGGTACTCACGGCAGTTATGGCCTTGTAAGAAGCTTTGTGTTGCTTTCCTTTGTTGCAGGCAACACAGTTGTGATCATTTGTGAAGAGTTTGGAGGGAAGCCCATTGACTAATCCATGCTTTGCCAGCTTGTTGATGTTTTTGAAATTCACATGAGCCATCCTTCTATGCCATTTTGTAGACTCAATAAAGGATGCTCTTGCCAGCAAACAGTTGATGTCTCTTTCAGGTTGGATTTCAGTCAAATTGAAGGTGTAGAGATTGTGCCTTCTTGGAACTCTAAGAACCACCTGACTATCTTCAGGTAGTTGGAATTCTTTTGAGAGAACAAGGCACTCTGTATCAGTGAAAAGGACTTTGTTCTTTTTATCACAAATTTGTAATACAGAGAACAAATTAAAGTTTTGAAGCTCTTCCACATAATAAACATTTTCAAAATTCAGTTTGGAAGTCCTTATAGTGCCTTTTCCAGTGATTTTACCATCTCCACCTCTAAAAGTTACAATACCTCCTACAATCTTCACAAAGTCATCCAATTTCTCCTTATTGCCTGTCATGCTTCTGGAACAACCACTATCTACAATTCCTAAATCTTTATTCTTATGAGGATTGTCCTACAAATTAAACAATACAACAACAACATTAGTATACATGGGAGACCCAAGTCATTACTGACTTGGGCCTGCCTTGTGGATCATTTAAGAGTTAAACCATGTAGATTGATGAGATCCACCATTGTTCTTGGATTCCCATTTCATATTTGGCCTTTGAATTCTCCAAGAACAACCTGCTGAGGGCTTAACAGCAGTTCCCCATCTTCCCTCATCCATATACATTTGGTTATAATAGCCAGGCCTACTAAAGTGTTGAAAATAATGGCTTGTTGGTCTGGTCATAGGTCGAGCAGCATGATTTTTCCAACCAGCAGAAAATGGTCTACCAGCAGGAACAGATGTTGGTCTATTCCTACTACCAGCAGGAACAGATGCTGCTTTTGGTACAAATGAGGGAATATTTGCAACATTATTCCACATAGGTTTATTATGCAATCCCGACTGTTTCTCATAAAAATCACAATCTTTAATCAAATGAAATTTACTACCACAAACAAAACATGTCTTAGAACCAAAAGACTTTCTTTTACAAAGACTCCTACTGTTCATTCCACTCTTATTACATAAATTCCTAGGAGGTTTTACATTCTCCTTAAAAGAAAAACTAGAATCATCATTGGTGGAACTTGGTTGTTGGTCAGCAGTCTCTAACACTGTCTTGAAGTCAACGAAGTCAATTGAACTAGGGGCAGAGGCTAAGGGTTCATTGGTCTTGGAGCTTGAATACTTGACACTTGAAACACAGGATGCAAAGCCAGTGGTCTCTGAGTCTGAGGACTTGTCACTGTTATCACAAGAGACAAAGTCATTAGATACAGAGTTAGTTTCAAAATAATTATTGGACTTTGAACCATAGGTAACCTGTGCATCAGCACAAGGTCCAGCGCTCGTGTGCGGAAGGCCAGGGCATGAAAGTTCATGTTATAGGAGGGGAACAGCATGCATTCCAACAGACTTTGACAACCTGTTCATAAAAGGGTTTCTCTGCAACATCTTTCAGGTGTATTGTGTCAAAGATGTTAGGGGCCAGAGGGTATCAAACATATTCATTGATCCAAAAGTTTCTCACAAATCCTAACCATATTTTGATTTGAGGGACATGGAGTATGGTTCAGTTTGTCTAGGTTTATTGGAAGAGTCTTTCCCTATTTGTCAAATCCTTTCCTTACTTCTCAAGTTGAGATGAACCTTATTCATTCATGTTTCAAGTTTAGCATGTTCATTCAGTTTCTTGTATATTTATAACATGTTTGTTGCGTTTTCTAAATTTGAGTTAAGATTCTAATTCTTTCTTCTATTGCTAGCTGATTTACATTTGGTAACATCCCTTTATGTATGTTCTAAAGTTTTTGGTAGAAAGTATTTTATATGCTTGAACCTTAATATAAACACTCTTTGTATTGAGTTCTACATGTCAAAATTACATTTTTTAAGTTTAGCATATAGAGTTCACAACAACAAGGACAAGTTTTGTACCTGAGAAGAGATACCCATGTGGGAATTCGCTAGTCATGTTTAGAATTAGTAACATCATTCCAGCTAACATCCCCCAGTAGCATCCTCCTCTGCTCCAGCAATTTTCCTATATACTTGAGCAGGCACCATTTACCACATCTTCACCTTCATGACTCTGACCAGATTTACATTGAATCACAGAGACAACATGGCCTTAGGTTCTTCTGTTCTTATCAGCTCCTTCAGTTTTAAATGAAGAGTACCTTGCTTTTGAATCTAACTAATTTTCCTGTACTTTCCCTAGCAAATGTGACCAACTCCTGGCATTTAGAAACATTTGACCTTCTTTTTGTCAAACTTTTGAGCATGCCTTGTTATTAAACTTCATCTTTCTCCCAGCTTTCTTTTCAAATCTGTTTAATCATAACAGCGAGCTTTGCCATTTGTCCATTTGATGTTCTATATTCCTCACAAATCCATTTTTTCCTATTTGATCAAAATCTTTCTAAGTGATCTGTGCTGTTTGGATCTACTTTCTAAGCAAAACAAAGGAATGGAGAACATTCTCACTCACCTTGCTAGAAGCCGCAGGACTTGAATGAAGCGAAGTAAAAAAGTGGTGGAATGTATTGTGCGGATATGACATCTTTGAATTAGTGCATAGCTTATGGTCTAATAAAGGCTGAATGGGTAGGAGCAGAAGTACCTCTTGAATCATATACTTGAGCACCTTCACATCAATTTCAAAGAGTTCCTAAGCTTGTTGTAAAGATCATCCAAGACTTAGATATCAAGCCCACCCTTTGTTTTAAGAGGGATGGACCTGTGACCAAGAGTGGAAGTGCTACTTGAGAAAAACTTCATGTTACAATCTTCATTGTTCTGGCTTAGCTTGCATACTGATTGTGTTGACTAATATCTTCTGAATACCCTGTCATAGCCCATTATGCAAAAACCTTCGGATGCAGATACCCTAAAATTCTGAAATAACTCCTGCTTGAGCATTTATTGATTTTTCATTTTTTAGACTTATTCAATTTTACCTCCTATCTGGCTTTGACAGTACCAACATATATCCCTTGCATCATCTAGATGGGGTAAAATAGCCATATGATCCTCAGAAGTGACTGAAGCAATTTAGTTTTTGCTTATGTCTCCTTTGAAACAGCTATGTGTTCTCACAGAAAACTGGAGGAAGGAATCATAATATTTCCTTTTGGATCTTTCCTGTCCTTTTCCTGCTGTTTCCATTTAGAACAATGTTCCACACGTTATGATCACTGTTCATGATTCAATTACTCCATCTTCATAGCCCAGTCTAATATTCTTCCTTTTCTTTAAGTAAGGAAATTTTGGCATTATTGTTTGAGAAGTGGTTGTGTGTATTGTTTGAGTTGTGAGATGGGGGGTTTTGGGAGGGTTAGAGAGTGATTTTAGAGACTCATAAAAATGGTTTAGAGGTTGACGCTAGTTTGTGAACAAGGTTCAGTTGTTGATAGAAAGTGATGTAGGATTTACTGATGGTGATGGCATAGGTATGTTTGTGATGGATTTGTTGAGAGTCATTTTGAAGTTTTTAGAGTAATAAAAGTAAAGTTTCTTTATAGAGGCTACTCTCAGCTCTGATAACCAACTTGTAGGTCCATCCCTAGATCGATCTTACGCTGTTGAGTTGCAGTAGCCACTTATGTAATCACAAGCAAACTTTAAGACAGAGACACTCTAACAAAGAAACTATTGTTTTCGCGGAATATAAACATCAGGAGTTAAAGAATTACCTAAAACAACGATCCTCTATGGATCTTTTCTATTGTTAATGTAAAGTGTGTTTGTCTGATCGATCAATCAGTTTCTTTCATCCATGCCTCGTATTTTTCTTAATTACACTATGATACCCTAATCTAAAAGCCTAAAGGTTAAGTGTTTCACTTCATAGGATATCTCTATGCATTTTCCTATTACTAACAAAGACTTTTACTAACAACCCGGAGTAAGCATAATACTACCAGGACTAATATTGTACTACCAGCAGGAATAACTTTTGTTCTGCCAGTACTAACTATACTACTATCCTTACTAGTAGGAACTACACTACCAGTAGGAAACTTTTTACTCTACCAGTAGGAACTACATACCTACTAGTAGTAACTCTCTATTACAAAATTCCTAAACAAAACACTCAATGGTCATGACCACCATCTGGGCTATTGCTCGATACGTTCTTACCAAATTCAATCTCATTTCATTCCCATCTCGAAGCGACTGATAGTATGGAAAAACTCTTACAAGGTTATAACATAAAAGAAATAGTCTCCAACATGGCGTGCCAATCTCTTTCAATCTCGGATCGTAACAGTCATATTTCATCAGATTTTGGCAAGTCATTGCCAAAATGCATTTTAGTAGTACTCAACTAGACATGAGTTACAGCATATCACATCTGGAAACCGATGGGACAAAGTGAACAGAACCATCCAAACACTCGAAGACATGTACGTGCTTGTGTTATAGAATTTCGGAAAGGATGGGATAAACATTTACCATCTGGTAGAATTTTCGTACAATAAACAGTTTTCATGCTAGTGATCATGGCAACACCGTTCGAAGCACTTTATGGACACGAAAGTGTAGATCACCTGTTTGCTGGGCCGAGTTGGAGATTCTCAACTTATATCCTAGGACCAAAAATAATTCAAGAAACCACTAAAAAGATCAATACAAATTCTGTCATCGCTGCAAGCTGCCAAGACCATCGACAAAGAGTTTTGCCATTTTTCTAAAATTTTTAAGACGGAGCCTTTAGATTTACAAGTTGGCGATCGTTGTTTTGTGAAAGTATCAGCTCGCAAGGTATCTTGCGATTCGGAAAACGAGAAAAGCTTAATCTCACGATACATTGGACCATTCAAATTCTTGAACGAATTGGCCCTGTGGCTTAACAGGATCTAGTCTTCCTGAAGAAAGCTTAGTAGTATCCACTAAATAGACTTTCACGATTACAATTCAAGAAGTGTTTATCCGACGAATTCTGTTATTCCAATGAATGAAACTTCAACTCGACGTACAAGCTCAACTTTTGTAGAAGAACCAGTTAGGAAGTTATGGATCGTGAAATCAAGCAACTCAAGCAAAGTCGATTTCATATAATCAGTAAGTACGATGTAACTCTAAAAGAGGACCAGAATATACTTGGAACGTGAAGGACGAAAAGTTCGTGACCAAATCTCCTCAATCTATTTTCATTCATCACGTCAAGTTCTAAATTAATATCTCCGGACGAGAGATTTTCTATAAGGGGTGGAGACTATAAACATACCCGCAATTTTCATAAATGTAATTATACATCTATTATGTTAGATAGATATACAATCTCTGATCAGTTAATATATGACTCACCATTTTTCGAGGAAATTTTCGCTTTAATTACTTTTCATTACTTTGCCAATATCTCAATATGTATAATATCTCCGGATAACTAAAGTTAACCTGGGACTCAGGCGCAACCTTCATATGGCAAAACCTTTATCTTCATATAGGTCAAGAAAACTTCATGACATGTCATGTCAATACATAATTTAATTATTACAAGGGTACATTAATTCCTTTTAAGGTACCATTTGAACATCATAATCGCAAAACGGGCTTTTAAACCTTATCGAATGCCCTAAAACCTAAAACCTAATAAAAGGTTATCACCTAAAGTAAAAGTGCACAAGTTACTAAAAGCATATATACTAGTAATATAACATTCATTTGAAATATATAAATCTCTTTAAATTAAAGTTCAAGTCCTTAGAAAGCTCTTTGCATAAGTCGTAAGCTCGTTCCTAAATTAGCCTCGTCTTTTACCTCTCGTTTTCATCCTCTTCTTCACTACACCTTGGGGTCAATGGCTACTACACTAATTATATAATGGTTTTAAACCTAAATATCGTATTCATAAAGCTTTCATACATCTTTTTGCAACTCAAAACCTAATTCAAAAACCCCAAGCGCTAAACCGAGCTAATTTCTTAACCAGACTCGGTCTTGATTTTTACCACTTGTAACAACCTAATACCAAACTCTAAATAGTTATTAATAACAAAAATTATGAATTACAAACATCCTCAATCATATACTCCATCATCATTTTCATCATTCTATTTCAATTATCAAGAAAACGAATTCCAGAAAACCTAATTGTGCCTAATTATGAACTTTGACACGTTTTCTCAATTTCAACCCATTTTAACTTAAAACCATAACGACCAAATTCATTAATAATACTTTATATAAGGCCCTAGGATTGTTAATTCTTCTATTCCTAAGCAAGTGTTATGCAATAATATATAGCAAGAAAAGTTCAATGAAAACCTTAATCGAGCCCTATTTTAAACCGTGACGCTCGTTTCTTCAATTTTTAATCCGTTTTAACCCTAAACCAATGCTAATATTAGCTAATTACTTTAATACCAAGACCTTAACAACCTATTTACATCTATCCTTAATTCTCATATATAAACACAATGTACCTTGGAAAAACCCAGAACACCACGTCAAGCACCAAAAACTGACCGAAACACTTCCATGTTCATTTTGACCCATTTAAAATGCATACCATGTGCAAATGGACCCCCAAAGAACCCATTCTAGATTCATAGTATCAGCTTACTAAAGAAGCTTTGACACTCCTCATGGTCAATTATGAGAGCACTGCTCCTCTTTTTCTCTCTTCAGCCGCATGGCATACAAGAAAGGAAGCCAATCATTCAACCTAGTTTCTAGACCTCCACCATTGAATTTTTCTAGCTTAGCTACCACTCCACTTACTTAGGTCTAATAAGGGTCTATGAACAGATCATTAAGCCATTGATTGCAACCACTCTTGAAATGGGTATAAATAGGAGCTTCTCGTGTGTTCATTTTTCTTTCATCCCCCCACTTCCTCTCTATAAACCCTTTCATAGTGTAGGCAAAATCCTTGATCATTATGGAATTCTAATGATCTTAGGAAGTCTCTAGTACAGAAAGAAGCAATGAAACAATAGAACGAAGCCCGGGAAGTCGTTACTCTAGACCCGTACGATAGCTGAAAGTCCCCGTTTCTGACCCGTGCCCTTGCAATAAGCTCAGTAACCAGGGTTCTCGACAGCTTATGTTCTGATGTGATATTGGTCTTTTAGTGCATATGATCTTTTCTAAATTCATATTATTAGACTTTGAACTCAAGAAAATCCTAAGGTGTTATGCATTGTTTGATCCAGAAAACCGTTACACCCAAAACCTAATTTCATGTTTTTTCTTAAACTATAGCTAAACTTGTAAACTATTGTTTTAATCTATCCTAATGACTTAATATAATGCTTAAATAGTTCTGTTGATAGTCATAACGAGAATTGATTTAATCCCAAGCGGTTTTCATTTTAAAACCCTAATTTGACCGTTTACTATTTTAGCCATAACGGGATATCGTTAAATTTAAACTTGGCGTTATGTTAAATTTCATATTTTTGTTTTATTATAAATATTACGACTATTGAAGTGTTAAATTAAGCTTGACATGGCAAATTTGGACATGTATTGGTAAATTATAATCCATGCCTTAGGGGTTTATATCGTAAATTTCTCAGAAACTTATAACTAAAAGGACTAAAAGATGTTCATGTTATCAAAGTATATACTATATAGGTCTATTAGGTCACTTTTTTTTAAAGTACAGGGTCGACTACTAGCAGCTATATCAATAAGAATTGAAGGACCAAAGTCGTAAATTTGCAAACCCAAGGGTTATATATCTTTGTCTCTAATTTTCTCAAATCCCCAGGGGTCTTAAAATGTAACATTGTGAAAAAAGTTTAAAAATCATATTCACAAACATTACCAGACATAACTTTAATTAACGCTCCTCGTGCTTTAACATCTCCAGAATATTGAATTAAAAATGCTTTCAAAATATCATGATTCTAATCTTATTATATTCATCATCGATGAGCTTTCAAAAATATGTCCCGGTCCATATCATACCCAACAAACTAGGGAGCTTTCATAGTTAAGAAGTTTCATTGTTGGTATTATGTTCATGTCTGAGTTGTTAGGGTGTTTACGATTAAAGTGGCCCATACTCCAAAAACATTTACTGAAGACTTCTAAACTATGATGGCCCTTATATAAAAAACCGACCGACGGTGTTTTGATAGATATTTTTTATATTCAAAACCAACACGATATCCAAAAAACTACATATACAATCAAACTATGACTTGCCATTTATTTAGATACCCAGGTTGTCATGTAGTGCCGTGTTGCAAGCAAGTATATTTTCATTCCCTATAATTAGCTATCATATTCTCCTATAACTGTTAAGCAGTGGAGTTCATAGCCTTCGCATTTCAATTTTTTATTAACCCGCGAGGGTGATACATGCTAATAGATTTGAATGAATTATTTTACATGCTATTTCATTTACTATTGCCTAAGTAACTGCTTTTCCTTTAATGTCCCCATAATCATGAATCCGTTAATTACTCTCCGTAGTAAGCAGCGAATGTTGTGTAATATATATATTTGGGTTGGATCCCGTAGGTGTATCAAGTAACGATATCTCCAATTGCACTATTCATTAGAATCACGCGGGTATTTTGGCAAAAGGTGCCTGCAGGGGCACAAATATTATCATTATACCCTAAGGTCTTCGGAATTCAATGAGCTAATGGCATACTAAATTAAGTTTTTCATATACGCGGTATTATATATCAACCATTAAATGAATATCGCATTCGCATTCAAATTTACTTACTTAAACACTTATGGATTTCACTAAAAACTTTGTGGTTGACTTTTTAGCATGTTTATCCTCAGGTATCTATGCACGGAGTAACGAGGACACGAAGATGAAAAAACCGTTTTCATTCAAATGTTGTATTTTAGATTATGGAAAACCTCTCGTTTGTAGAAAAACTCTGAAGAATATAATGAATTGATAACTTATTTTCCAAAAAACGACTACTTTTTTATTCGTTTTTCTATTGATTATGATGTTGTACCTTGAAGTAATACCCCAGATTAGCTTCCACTGCTATATGTAAAAATGGGGGGTGTTACAATTAATGCTAACAATCATCAGGAAGCTCTTAACGATGTAGATACTCAAAGAAACTTAAAGTTCAAAGTGAAGAATCAGTTAGGGGAGGATTGTTAGGAATTGTTGAAACAGACTTAGGTCTAGGTAGTTATAGAGTTAATCTGGTTGACATTGTTAGTCTCGCCTACGCTACTAAGTAAGTCTGGCCATTACTATAGATAGTATGGTCTTGTCTAGTTAAGTCTGTTTATGTAACAGGATAGTTATGTCTACTAGAGTTATCTTAGGAAAGGATATGCATTATCCTTTCACACGTTTGTAAAGCCCAATTAGGGCTTTCCCTTGTGTATAAAACAGAACCCTACGCTAATGTTTATAGAGAGAACCCTATAGGAATCAATAGCAAATAGCGCCAAATGTATTTCATCTATGGTCTTGCTTAGTACGTGTGTTAGACTTCCGCTATTAGCGCTTTAATATTCATAGTTTTGTCTTTTCATATAGTTGAATTAGATTTTTTCAAGTTAGCTATTGTTCTTACAAAAGGCTAAACAGATCCAGGAATTGTGACATCTACAGGCCCATAAAACAACAAGGTTTGTTATGTTGGGCCAATAAAATATAACGGGTATTGGTTGTACCCGAATAAGGAATACTCGAATATAACTTTGTAGTCTGAAAAATAAATGTAAGCAGTTGGTAATGTTTTTCCGCCATAAGGGAGCTGGTATTAGTGAAGTAAATCTCGAGTTGATACTCGAGGAGTGGAAGTAGGGCGAAGTGGAGCTTCCGTGACCGAAACCACTATAATCATCGTGTCGGTTTGCATTTTCTTTACCTTTCTCTTTACTTAATGTCTTTATCATTATGTTTTACTATTACACTAGCATTGTGCTTATGATTGATGTGAAAAAAAATTGTTGTCTATGTTGTGTTATATGGTTGTGAGTATCTCTTTGTAGGTAATCATTGTGAGTGGCTGATATTATTATTGGTAGAATATGCACTAGTTATTGTAAATCACACTATCGACACTTATCATTATTGACATCAAACTTGTTTGGTGATTTTATAAAAAATGTTCTAGTCCGAAAAACCTCTTCTCGAGGCGTCCCTTTAAATAGGGCGGCCCCCTGATGTACTGGGCGGCCCCCATATATTTATGGGACCGGCAGAGAGTGATATAATAATTGATACAAAAGATTTAAAGTTTTTAAAAGGAAACGTATTCACCCCCCCTCTACGGTTTCATAAGCAGTACTTCATCCTCGACGACAGGGTGTGATTTAAAATTGATACAAAAAGGATTTAAAGTTTTAAAAAGGAAAGTATTCAACCCCGCCCTAGGTTTAACAGTTGATACAAAGATCATTTATAGTGGTTCGGTAACGAAGCACCTCTTCGCCCTACTCCACTCCTCGAGTACCCAACTCGAGAGTTCTCTTCACTATGTCAACAAGCTCCCTTTAGGTGGAGAAAACCGTACAGAAGTAGCTTACACTAATTTCTGACACGAAGCCAAATGTCAAGTTCAAATCATAGCTAGAACGTCTACCGACGCTTGTATTTTAAGGCCTAAATACTAACACTTTCACAAGTATTTAACTCACCTAAAATACTATCAAGATCAACCTGATCTATCGATATTACAACATGATCAACAAGAGATATTATGAATGAATTTACAAGATTACAACATAATCGTAACTAAGTTTACAAAAATACATGGCCAACCACCTTAATTGCCCTACCGGATCCCCTTATCCAATCAAGGGGCCGCCTATACCTTTCAAGTGGGGCTGCCCCTATAGGAAGATCCTATTTTGTCTTTTCTTAGGAGGTATTTTATGGGGCATTTTTATTCGATTTTAGAGTAAAAATTTGAATTCAAATATTTATTTTGAATTAAATCTTTTCTAAAAAATAAAAAATATTTTGTCTAGACTTTATAAAAAGTTTGTAACATTTTATAAAAAATCTAAGGTTTAAGTAAAAATTAAATGCCTTTGATCATTAAATAAACGTAGCATTTATTAATTCATACCTTGAAGTGATTTATTTTTCGAAATGAAAATTTACGACTAATAACTTTTTTGCGTTTAATTTTATATAGAACGTGTGGAAACCGTAGAGGGGGGTGAATCCGTTTCCTTTAACAAACTTTAAATCTTTTTTTATTAATTATTACATCACTCTCTGTCGGCGGTCCCATAAATATATGGGGGGCCGCCTAGAACATCAGGGGGCCGCCCTATTTAAGGGACCGCCTTAGAAGAGGTTTACAGGACTAGAATAGTTTTTTATCAAATCCTCCAATTAAGTTTGACGCAATATGAGATGTGTCGATAATGATTGACATTAACTAGTGATTATGTTCTACCAAATATATCCACACTCACAATGCTACTACAAGGAGCTACTCACAACCATGACAAAACCAACATACAACCAATTCATCCTTTTCATAAGCACAATGCAAGTGTAAATGTAAAGCGTTAATGGTAAAAAATACATAAGTAAGAGAAAAGTAAAAGAAAATGCAAACCGACACGATTGAATTTTAGTGGGTTCGGATCACGAAGCTCCTCTTCGCCCTTCTCCACTTCCTCGAGTATCCACTTCGAGAGAGTTCTTAACTAATCAACCAAGCTATCCCTTTCGGTGGAGAAAACCTTTAGATAACAATGTCTTACATTTTTTTTTTCGACACTAAGTCCTAGATGTCGAAGTCCTTTCCTTTCGGGTACAACCAAACCTGTTATGTTTTATGGCCCAACATAACAAACCTTGTGTTTTATGGCCTAAACACCTTAAAGACGCGTCGCTTAACATTTTTTTCGACAATTAGTCTAATTGTGAGTCCTAATCTTAGCTAGACAAATCTACAATACACACGAATGAAAGTTTAAGGCCAAAATACTAACCAACCCACAATCAACCCTTCCGAATATACACTCCATGTCGATCTTACACACTACTAAAGATTTGAAGACATGGACTCGATCTATATGTAACATATGTTACAAATAAACTAACTAGACTACATAACTTCATATCTTGATGATGACGAAAGTTCTTCTCTTACACTTGAGGAAAGGAGGAAAGGATTAGGAAGTCTTGATCACTATTTAAACAAGATAAAACAAGTTGAATGTCAAAGATTTAGAGAGTTATTTAGTGAGACTATAGAGAGAGAGAAATGAACTTGAAATTAATCGTGCAAAATGGGTTTATGAAAATAATTGGTGGTGACCCACTATTTATAGGAGCAAAAATTAACAAATTGTCAGGAAGACGGCTGGTCCAAATTTATTTGGGGCCATTCTAGATTATTTTAAGGGGGCGTTTAACACCCCCATTTTTACATATAGCAGCGAAAGCTAATGGGTATTATTTCATAGTACACATGGCAAAATATGTAAAAATATACATATATATACTTTAAAAGAATAAAAAGAAAAATAAGACGAGGATGGAGACGATGTGCTTTTGGATGTGAATGAAAATGATTCCATGGAGCCGAAAATGGGAAAGGATGAGCGATACTAAAGAAGGAACGTGTTGACGAGAGGTTGATAGAAAAGATTGATATATCATTTGCACTAACAATTATGTGCATATGATCCTATCGAGACAAATGTGGATGATTAGGAATTTAAAGGTTTGTTTGGTGTTTTGTTGGTTGACAATGTTGAGGAACAAAGTGGGATGTGAAATAAGGTGGTAGTTCTTTCATGGTGGAATAATAACGAGAGACTCGACAATGTGGTGACTCAATAACAATTGAAGATTTAATATCTTCTTTATGTTCTTCACTTTTTAGAAAGTGGAAAGTTTAACGTAGGAGTGACATTTGCATTACGTAAATTACTTAAATATTTTGGATGAAATAATTAAGTTGTCAAGGGATATAGGAGGAATTCTAATAGTAACAAGACTATTAGAAGAGAGAAGAAACGTTTAGAAGTAAGAAGAAACGTTAGAGATGAGGAGACTTATTAGAAGTGAAATGACTACTAGAAGAGAGAAGAAACGTTTAGGAGTGAGAAGAATCGTCTATGAATTTGAGACAAGACGTATGCGAGATGTGAGGACCAAGGTTTGTATGTGAAGGGATTTATTGTCAAGTGATGGATGTGATGGAATTTACTGTGAAGTGATGGATTACAAGTCTATCGATTGTAAGGAATGTGATTGATAATGGGATGCCTTTCATTATGAAATTCACTTGACTCTTGAAAACATAAGCAACGATGCTTATGAGTGTTGGGATATGAGGATGACCCATTGATCTATAGAGAGACATTGGGTATAGGTTTGGGTGTGGAGTAGACGTCAACTCGTAGCAGAAGAGAGGAAGTGTTAGGTTATGAAAAAATGAATGGTATTACAAGCTGCTGCTGGCGGTCCCAGATATATCTGGGGGTAGCCAGAATAGATCTGGAGGCCGCCAGACCGCCAAAAGGAGGGATGTTTAGGGAAATTGACGAATTTTTTGAAAAGAGTGACATTTTAATTTGCATTTCGCTAATTAAAAATACTTAAAGTACTTTGGATGAAGTAGTTAAGTTGTCACGACACGAAATGGAACACGGACTAGAATCGAAACTAGAAGAAAAGAAGAGAACGATTTATGGAATGTGTTCCATCATTCCTAAACCTTGACGAAGATAATTTAGTGATTCACGCTTGAGGGGTAAAGAAAGAATGTCGGCGATGTTATCTTCAGATGCAACCTTTTCGATGGAGATGTTTCCTTTTGGACATTGTCCTGAAGGAAATGGTGACGTATCATCGGTGTATTTCGTAAGCGAAAATAATAATAATAAAGAAAACAAACAAAGATAAAGACGATGAGCTTGACAATGTCAAGACGGATGGTTGTTAGCGTACGATAAACTATACTCAAAAGGTTATGTAGCTCTTCCTGAGAATTGCGAATGTTCACAGAACAATCACACGACGAGGTATAAGATTGTCTTAAAGGTGGTAGCAGAAATAGTGGAGGAAAGAGATTAGCCATCTCTATGGTTGAAGAGGTGTAGTTGAGTGAGAAGGAAGATGTGTGATCGAAAGACAAAGAGTGTTTTCGTCGAAGAGAGATAATGTTTTAGTCGAATAATAAAAAATGTTTTCATCGGAGAGAAAGGATGTTTTCGTTGAAGAGACAGAATGTTTCATCGAAGAGAAAGAATGTTTTCGTCAAGAGAAAAGAATGTTTTCGTTGAAGAGAAAAAATGTTTTCGTCAAAGAGAAAGAATGTTTTCGTCGAAAGAAAGAATGTTTCGTAGAAGAGAAAGAATGTTTTCGTCGAAAGAAAGAATGTTTTCATCGAAGAGAAAGAATGTTTCGTCGAAGAGAAAAGTAGAGCGTTTTAACTTATGTTGTTAAAAGGCTTGAATAGGGATTTCTGATATGACCTTTAACGTTTGCGATCGCAAGTTAAAGATACTTGAATATTTCGGATGAAATATTTAAGTTGTCAAATCAACTTGGAGGAGCGTTAGATTTGTATCTAACCTTTTCTTGACGAAAGAGTGGATGATTTGGAAGAAAGTAAGATGATGATCAAAGGAGTGTGTGAGTGAAGACTCTAAGAGATTTAATACCATTTTGCGACTCTTTTGACTTTTTAGATTTGTGACCCGGACGCGAAGAAAGATATTATAGTGTGAGAAAATATATACATAGATGTATAAGACATACAGATATAAGCATGCAAGTTTATCTAAGCATGCATCAACGCAATAATCAATAAGATTAATATGTAAGATTGTATGACATCTAAACCTTATTTGTCATACATCAACCTAACATAGTGTAGGTGCATAATTAACATGTAAGTCATGTAAGATGACGCAAACAAAACATGATAATTTTAAATGTAATCATCATGTAAAGCATGTTAGCATTTAGCACTTAGGAGCATGTGTTATTTAGATGAACAAAGAGATATTTTATCTAAATTGCTAGAAAAAGGCAAACGCTTTTACAACAAACATGCATTCAATAGCTAAGCAAATAAACATTGAGCATTAAGATAAACATGAAAGCATATAATTGCATTACGTGGGAGCACGTTATCATCTTGAAATTTCAAAGCACATATGTGAAATGCATGTAGTCTAGATTGACCAAGGGGAAACCTAATTTCTACTTGCTTAGTGTGCACTCCTAATGAAATACAAAGTCTATCGATGTAGACTATCATTAGGCATATTTAAGAAGAGCCATTTAATCAAATTAGAGAATGAATATGAGACTATCACTAGTGGGTGTCAATTCAGGTAAACACAGACATTTTTACGGGTTTATACCGAACCCAACTTTACTCCTTAGAGCAATTCATCGTTAGGTCAAATTGAATTTATAGTGCAATAGATTCTCCAATAGTCATTATCATGTTAGACAAAATAAAATTCCTATATTTGCCTAATGAAGTGTAGCAAAGATAAAATTTGTATTGTCTTTTCATACAAGGCCTACTATGACTCAACTAACGTACTTTAATTTCGGTTCACATAATCCTAATCAAGATGTGTGGAATTCTAAGGTTGAATGAGAGAGCAAGCAAGTTGTTGTAGCTATAAGAAAGAATGAGTCATCTAGGACCTAGGAGTACGCTTAAAAGTGACAATGTGTAATGCTCTATATTTAGGGTGTTCAAAGAATGCACCTTTGCATGTCTTTTATGAAAGAAATCCAATTAAGGTTATTTACCTCAATAGATCTTGTGTTTGTTTCTTTGTAGAAATAATGATGATTAACTAAAGTTTAGTTACATCTATGTTAGACTTTTAAGGAAGAGATTTGACAAGAGGAAGATGTTTAAATCTAATTCCATAGGGCGGATATACCTAAATCGAAGATGAATTTAGGACGAAAGGTCCATCGATCCGTGGAGGTGCCAAATTTGGGCAAGGATCATATTTCCATTATTTGGGAGATGGTGTTGATATTAGGTTATTAAGAGAAACTTATATATGTTATTAAGCGGTTCTCGGTTTGTGGTTTTAGAAATGCCATCCAAGTTTGCTTTCAGTAGGATTACTTATTGGTTTCCGATGGAAATTCATAAGTCGTCAATCCAGTTAGAGTGTGTTAAGTTTCCCATGTATAATTTTGACCATAGCTAATAATACAACATTTTAACACTTTTAGACTCAATGGTATTCCATCTTCATTGCAAGTGTGAATTGCAATTCGATGACTAATCTTGTTATCTTGCAATTGACTTCGTGATTTCATGTAATAACCGAGGATGGTTATACATGTAGACACGGGAAAATATCTAATATTTTCGTGATCTAGATAAATCCTAATCTCGATTTCATGTTCATATTCCAAATTTCTAATTGGATTAAATAATAAGATTGATTATCGTTTGAATAATAATCATCGTCATATTCAAAATCCCCTTATGATTACCTATTGAAAGAAAGCACAAAAATGGGTTGTGAAATATGTTCAATTCTTCCTAATTCTAACCTTAGATGGTTAAAGGGTTCTTATTTTTTTAAAAAGAAATATTATTCTTATTTGATAAAGCAAGAGAGAGTATTGATGGGAAAATAGTTTGAGTTTTGAGTTGTGCTTTTGAATTGTTTGAGAAAACTTACATATGTTGTGCGTTTGCTCATGTTTGGCTTTTTGAAGATGACGACTTTACCAATTGCATTGCAAGGTAAATTACTTGAATATTTTGGACAAGACACTCAAGTCATCAATCCTACTTAATTGTGTATTTTATGCATATATTTGCCAAATATTTGGAACACAACTATTGGACAAGTAGACTCATATGAATCATCACACAAGTATGAGTTATGATCCGATGCATATTCTTATCGTCTTGGAAGAGGATGTCGTTATTTTCATATCAATCAAGTGTGATTGAGTATGTAGGTTTAAGATAATATCTCTTGTTATATTTTGATATAATCTTAAAGCTAGACAAATAAAAATCCGATTTCTTGTCCATACTCGAAAACTTGTCAATTAGATTCGATAATAATATCATCATAGTTTGAAATTAATGAGTTGATTATTATTCGAAATCTTTATTGACCCGCCCGAACACTCTTTTAAAAGAAGACAAATAAAATATTTCACAGTTTGTTCATTAATCCTTAAGACTAGTTCTATAGTGTGAGGTTTGATGAAATAATGGACCTCAAGTTAATTTCTTACATTTGGATTGTCATATGTTTTGCTTGTGCAAAAAACTATTTGTTGTTATGCATAGTATGCATAGTTTTTGACATTTTATTAGTGTATGAATGATTTTTCTAACCATTTTAATACAACACACATCTTTTGTAAAATACTATATGTTTATAAAAAGAATATAATTATGTGTGTGTGTTAGAACAATGCAAGCACAAGCAAAGTTAAAAAAAAATAATAAATTTTTTTTTACTGAAATACTAATGTTTAATATGATATTTCTTTAGTTAACCAACAGTCACCAAAGCAAGACGATGAAATGATTTAGACATCTTGTTGGAAGAGAGTTAACATGTTGGAAATATTTTGGTGATGGGTTTAAAAGATGATCTTAGGAAATTATTTTTCCCACACACTTGGACACATTATTTAACTTATTGTTTCTTAATGGGTTACTTCACAATAATAATTCTACAAGATGTTTATGTAACACTTATAATATTGTGATCTATGCCTTAAATGCAATGCACCAACAATTTTGCACTTAAGCAAGGAAATCTAGAGTAATTTTATTCAGGCAATAATACGGAAAACTAGTTTCATTTACAAATAGCTATACATGGCACATGTGTTTAGATATATAATTAGCTCAATTATAAATAGTAACGATTACTTATTAATATCTATTAACCAAGTTGAAACAAAAGTTAAACACACATAATCATCTAGATACACATAAGGATGATTCATCGTCGTTTTGTGTTAATAGATAAAATTTTTAAAATTGTATACATAGCTTGATTTTATTTAAAACAAAAACAGTTTTTCCTATTATAAAAAATAATCATGATTAATGTTTTAAGGATAAGTTGATAGAATGCTCGACTTGAAAGAAAAGGTAAACTATAAGTTTTACGTCAAACCGAAACATATAGTTTTGACCACTATGTAGTATTTTGCATTTCTGACTGACTTAAGTTTAGAATAAAGACTTGGAAGTATTTTTAAATGATACTAGACTCAATTAACTTCGAAATGGCGGGTGGCACGACTTCTATGGACTTGCGGTTGATTTTATATGATTTTTTGAAGTTTGCCAAAAACTGATGAAATAGACAGGCGGCCCCCATAAAGGTGACGGCCCCCAGATATACTTGGGGGCCACCCGAACATTTATGGGACCGCCACCAGTGACCCCAAAACACGTTTTTTGTTCAAAATCATTTTGTAACTTAACTGTAGAACATAAGACTTTAAAAACTTGTTCCAACACATAAATTTTGTGTTTTAGACATCATTTCCACTCTTACGACTTAGACAAACATAAGTTGACACTTCCAAGTTCTTTTGAGAAATTTTTTCTTCAAGCTAGTATACGAAGTATATTTAATAACAAAACTAGTACGAATCAAACAACAAAACACTTTCCATATTTAGTCCCCATTCATGGGTAATTTGATACATGGATCGTACTCTATTTTAAAAACCATTTGTTTTGAAAACTAGAGCGACGTGACTCTGATACCAATTGTGGAAACTGTAGAGGGGGGGGGGGTGAATACGTTTCCTTTTAAAAACTTTAAAAAAAATCTTTTTGTATCTATATTAAAATCACTCTCTGCGCGCGGGTCCATAATATTATGGGGGCACCTGTATATCAGGGGCTGCCCTATTTAAAGGGACCGCCTCCAGAAGAGGTTTTCGGACTGGATCATTTGTATCAAATCACCAATCAAGTTTGACACAATATGAGTAGTGTCGATAATGGATTTACAATAACTAGTGCATATTCTACCAATATATCCACACTCACAATGTTTACTACAAAGAGCTACACAAACCTATGGACCTAACATACATAGCAAAAAATTCATACAATCATAAGCATAATGCAAGTGTAATAGTAAAGCGATAAATGTAAAGACATAAGTAAAGAGAAAGGTAAAAGAAAATGCAAACCGGCACGATAATTTATAGTGATTCGGTCACAAAGCTCCTCTTCGCGCTACTCCACTCCTCGAGTATCCAACTCGAGAGTTACTTCACTAATCAACAAGCTCCTTTTTCAACAGAGAAAACCTTATACCAATGCTTACATTATTTTCCGATACTAAGATAGATATCAAGTCCTTCTTCGGGTACAACCAAACTCGTTATGTTTTATGGCCCAACATAACAAACCTTGTGTTTTATGGCCTAAACACATAAACTGCGTCGCTTACATTATTTTTCGACACTAAGCTAGATGTCGAGTCCTAATCTTAGCTAGAACCAATCTACCACTACACTAATGTATTTTAAGGCCCAAAATACTAACCAACCCACAACAAAGCCATCCAAATATATACATCATTTGGATCTACACAATACTAAAGATTGGAAGACATGGACCCGATCTATATGTACCAAATGTTACAAATGGACTAACTAGACTACATAACTTTGGATCTTGAAGATGACCGAAGTTCTTCTCTTGCACTTGAGAGAATAAGGAAAGAGTAAAATATTGGATCACATTTAAACAAGATTAAACAATATTTAGAGAGATTTAGTGAGATCTAGAGAGAGAAAGAACTAAAAGAAATTCATGCAAAAAGTGGTTTGTTGCTCAGACTATACGATTTGAAGATACTGTTCTGAAACGTCACAGAACAACTTCTAGGTCCTCGAGCAGAATGCAAATTTTTAGCTTACGCGATTTTACTTAATACATGAAATTACAAGCAAACGCGTATGACACTAAAAATAAATAGTAGATTTATCGACGTCGTCAATGACTTGAAAACACGGGGTGTTATAAATTTCCAATTCCATAACCTAGTTCTAAAGAATCCTCTACTCAGGTTGTTATTCCAAATCATGTGCATTCAATCAATCAACCACCCGAAGACATCAACAAATGGACCAAAGATCACCCGATTGACAATGTTATTGGCGATCCTTCTAGACAGGTTTCCACTCGACAACAACTACAAGATGAAGCCCTATTCTATTATTTTGATGCTTTCCTTTCTTCCGTTGAACCCAGGAGTTATAAAGATGCATTGACGGAATCCTTTTGGATTGAAGCCATGTAAGAAGAACTCAACGAGTTTAAACGTCTTGAAGTTTGGGAGCTCGTACCTCGCCCGAACCGTGTAATGATTATTCCCCTCAAGTGGATTTACAAGGTGAAATTAGACGAGATGGGAGGTGTTTTGAAAAATAAGGCTCGTTTGGTAGCGAGGGGATATCGTCAGGAAGAAGGCATAGACTTTGAGGAATCTTTTACTCTAGTTTCTCGCCTTGAGGCCATACGTATCTTCATTGCATTCGCTGCTCATATGAATATGGTCGTCTACCAAATGGATGTGAAGACCGCGTTCTTGAATGGCATTCTGCGTGAGGAGGTTTATGTGTGTCAACCGAACGGGTTTGTAGATCCAGAGAATCCCAATCATGTGTACAAGCTAAAGAAGGCTCTTTATGGGTTGAAACAAGCTCCACGTGCCTGGTATGATTTGCTCTTGTCATATCTACTCTCCCAGAAGTTCACCAAAGGAACCGATAATCCTACATTGTTCCTCAAATGTGAAGGCAAGGACATATTACTGGTATAAATTTATGTTGATGATATTATCTTTGCTTCCACTAGACCTGATCTTTGTGACACGTTTTCAAAATTAATGTGTTCAAAATTCCAGATGTCAATGATGGGCAAACTATCATTTTTCTTAGGACTACAAATTTCTCAGAGTCCTAGAGGCATCTTTTTAAATCAATCCAAATATGCTCTAGAATATATTAAAAAGTATGGTATGGAAACCTGTGAACCAGTAAATACTCCAATGGTGGAGAAATTCAAACTGGATGAAGATCCACAAGGGAAAGCCATTGATCCTACACGCTATCGTGGAATTAATAGCACCCTTATGTATCTTACAGCCAGTAGACCAAACCTTGTATTTGCTGTGTGCATGTGTGCCCGTTATGAGGCAAAGCCTACCGAAAAGCACTTACATGCGGTTAAGCGAATCTTTCGATACCTACGAGGAACCATAAATATGGGTCTGTGGTATCCAAAGGATTCTTGCATTACTCTAACAGCTTTTGTAAATGCTGACCGTGCGGGTTGCCAAGATACCAAAAAAAGTACGTCTGGAAGTATGCAGCTGTTAGGTCATAAATTGGTGAGCTGGTCGTCTAAGAAACAAAAGAGCACCGCCACTCCAGTACAGAAGCTGAATACATTGCCTTATCAGGATGTTGTGCTCAAATACTTTAGATGCGATCACAATTGACTGACTATGGTCTTGTGTTCAACAAGATACCTATGTACTGCGATAATAAAAGCGCTATAGCTTTATGTTGCAACAACGTCCAGCACTCCCGATCAAATCATGTTGACATCACACATCACTTCATCAAGGAGCAAGTGGAAAACGGGGTGGTTGAACTGTATTCTGTCAGAACAGAGTATTAATTGGCCGACATCTTCACCAAGCCTTTAGCACAAGAACGACTGGAATTTCTCATCAAAAAGCTTGGAATGCAAAGCATGTCCCCTGAGACTCTGAAAAAACTGGCAGACGAAGAAGATGAGTAATGGTGGTACTCTCTTCACATATCCTGTATCATATGTATCTAAGAAAATCAGAAAAACCCAAAAATATTTTCATTTTTTATATAAATTTTTCAAAAAAAACAAAAAAAAAATATAAAAATATAAAACCAGAAAACAAAATACAAAATTAAAAAATCAGAAAAATAAAAAAAAGTTTTTCATGACATGTTTTCTAGCATCGATAATATTTTTTTTTATTTTTGTTTTATGATATATGTATATATTAAACAAGCTTTGAATTTTTTTTTCCTATATATCTATATATATTATATGTAAATCTGTGGTCTTATAATATTTTGATTTTTTCAGTCGTTGCCAAAATCTTCGTCAGTCGCTGCCGTCGAATCTTACACGGCCACTGCCGGAATTTGTGTTGCTGCAACCGGATATCGCTTCTAAATTTTATACATTTTCTTTTAAAAAATTGTAAATTTTGTTATAACGTTTATATAAATTTGTTATAATGTTTTAAAAAATTTCTGTGAGTTTGTTATAAATCTTTTACATAGAGTTTGTGTGAGTTTTTTTAACCGTTTATATATTCGTTAAATGAAGCTAGGTGAGAGGAGAACATTGGGTTTGTAGTCATGGAGAACCGATCTCTCAATAAGGAATCTACTATCTATATAAAGGTGGGTTTATCAAGGGTGATCTTGACCCAAAAGTCCGTAGAAATGTCACATGGAAACCCATGATTTTTAATAGCCGTTCGATTAAAACCCATTCAAAAAATGCCACATTAACTTCTTCCCCAAATCAATTCCACTTTTTTCTCACCTTCCAGCCTAAATATTAATCCATAATAACACCAATTATATCTTCCAAATCAATTTTCAAATAACCTTATATTAATCTTGAAATCAACTTGATTCTTCCTTTCATCTCTTAATAAAAAACCATAATGATCCATCGCCATCAAAACTTTGAAGATCAAAATCAATATATGTATTTTATGTTTTACATCAAGATCATAAGCATTCCATCCGATTTTTAACACAGAATACAAGTTTTTAAAATTTCTAATTTTGTTTTTATATCGTTTAAGACGCTAAATGATGATCTTTAAATTCTGATTTTGAAATCATAGCCCGTAATCGTATAATATGTTTGTTTATTTTAGGATTTAGTTTTTGGATGATTAAAAGGGATTATGTAGAATGGTAATACTTTGACTTATGAAAACAGCGATTGATCATGCAAGGTAGATATAATTATCAATTATTTGTTTTCTAATTACAATCAAAAACTTAAAAACAATCCTAAGTTTATTTCTTTGTTGATTATTAACTGTGGAATAATGTTTTTACAGTTATAAATATGTTAATTGTCTTTTATTTTTGTCTTGCGTTCTTTTGGCCTTAAGTTGGTGATTTGTTGAAGCCTAATCCATTGAAGATAAAGAAAGGCTCATTAACCATAGGTATGCATTCTGTTTAAACTATAGGGTTGTAAGGCGATTTATAAGGATTATGGTTTTTTGGTAGTTTTGCGCTAAAGAATAGCCAAACCAACAATATATAAGTTATTCAAATCAAAATGATGTATTCATATATAATTGAGCTGAATTTTCCACAACTACCAATTCTTATGATGGGCATTTGAGATTGCATAAACTAATTGTTACGTTTTCTAATGGTGCTTAATTTTTTGCTAAACATGCTATAGCATGTGTTGGATAACCATTGTTTCATTTGGTATATGCAGTTAAGGACAAGTAAAACAGGCAACATTGTTAAGGGTAAGTTAAAGGTCGGCATTGCACTAAAAACCGGGAAGTCCTAAAATAAAAGAATGAATGAAGAAAGTAACATTGAGCTTTGTATAGATATGGTACAATCCCAAAAGTATGGTGGTACCAGTATGGCAAGTGGTACCAACATTAAATAAGTTAATCAAGCTTTGAATAAACAACATCTGGCGGCTAAATTTGAAGTTCAAACATATAGCTTAGTAATTTGTTTTACTCTATTACTATTACATCAATACATTGTTTACAATTTCTCGAAAAAGTGTTGTTATTCGGGAAACCTATGTTATAATGGTTTAGACAGGCTCCAGATGTAATCTCACTCGGGAAAAGGATTGAAGATCTTATACTAAAGAACCAGATGACGTGGCCACTGGAAGACGTTGTCACGAGTTAAATTCTAGAAATCACTTGAAGGCCACAATACATAACCTTCCTTTACATATGGTACGACCTTTGTAGCACAAAACTATCGATCTTTTGGCATATGTAGTTCCATGAATTTGTTTACTACAAAAATACATATATAAAGGGTATTTTGGCTTACTGCAAAATTGTCATTTTAATTATGTATTCCTATTATTTTTTCCAGGTTTTAAGGGGTGTTTGGTCTGCTGCAAACTGCAGTTGTAATGGTGTGTTTGGGTATGGATGCGGTTATTTTTAGTAGTGTTTGGTGTAACACCCTCAAATCTGAGTATGCAGCGGAATGTTGAATATCCGAAGGCGTTACATTATTGGGTCAATAGCACAAGATCAGAGAACGACCACTAAGCGTGTCGTTTGAAAAGTTACATTGGATTATCAAATTCTTGATTGTTACACAAGCTCTTGGCTTCCAAATAGGTTCATACATTGTCTAGCTTCGGTGTCATGAGCTTAGGAACGTAATTTACTTTGTATGCTGTTTGCATTGTTGCTCTAATTCTTGCATGGGAAATCATGCGGTCCTACAATTGATATTACATAAAACTATGAATCACCAACTTTATGTTGACGTTTTAAGCATGTTTTTCAGGTACAATAAGGCACGAGGTGCGATGATTACATTTGGTGTCTATAAATGATGAGTCTAAATAAGATTGGGGTCTTATTTACACTTTAGGGACAATTGTTATAACCGGAATACTTTATCTATTGTGTTTGAAAACTATTTGAAGACTATGAGCTTGTTGTATCAACAAGGTATTTCTGTTATCCAAATGTATCTTTTCAAACGTACAACGCTTAGTGGTCGTTCTCTGAATCTTGTGCTAGTGACCCATAGGTAACGCCTTTCGGATATTCAACATACCGCTTGCAATACTCTGATTTGTAGGGTGTTACACCAAACACCACTAAATATAACCGCATCCATACCAAATAACACACCATGAAAACTGCAGTTTTGCAGCAGGACCAAATCTCCCTCTTAAACCTGGAAAAAATAATACGGAATACTTATATTAAAATGTACATTATTTTTCAGTAAGCCAAACATACCTTTGTTTGTACTTTTTGTAGTAACAAATGAATGGAAACTACATATGCCAAAAGATCGATAGTTTTGTGCTACAAAAGGTCGTACCATATGTAAAGGAAGGTTATGTATTGTGGCCTTCAAGTGATTTCTAGAATTTAACTCGTGACAACATCTTCCAGTGGCCACGTCATCTGGTTCTTTAGTAATTAAGAGTCCTACGCATTATCCTCGTGGTATTGCCAGAACATCTGAGTGATACGAAAGTACTCACGATGAAGATGGAGATCCTTCTAGAGCCAACATCAAACAAACTCTTGGTAGGTAACTCGTGAGATCCTCTCAAGGATCAAACTTGTGACAACTGGAAAGCAACGATGGAGCGATTCCGAGTGAATCAATCTTGTTCCAGTATGTAAATTGATGAGTAATTTTTGAAAAACCTTTTGATGTTCTCAACAACTGATTTTCGAGCACGTTGAATGTGTAAATCTTTCAAAACAAATGTGTTTCTGATGAAATTTGATTTTATATCATAAAAACTTTCGATGTGTCACAAAACCTCTTTTTTAGTGACACACGTCTGATTTTCAAATCAATTTCTCATCAATTAGTAGGTTTCAATTCACTGATTCACTCAGTCCGTGTTATGTCTACTTTGAGACGCTCTGGTTTAAAAATGGCTAGCGCAGCTATGAAACCCTGCCAAGGAGAATCTTCATAATTTTACCTGATCATAGACAGTATTTATACTAATTAACAGGGAACCGTGGTTCTTACAACCTTATTCAACGAAAGTGAACACAGACGCTTTCGTTTGTTTATCACTAACATATAATTGCAGGAATCCCGACGATAGTAGCTGCTGGCAAGAGACATGTCAATTCACAACCCCATGCTCACACTTCATATTCCCAATCAAAGACATCATAATAACTGAAAGACCTACAACACAACTTCCGCAACTCTGATGCTTGATATCATGATTCATAAAAGTGTGAGCATGCCTGTCCGAAGGTCACAACATCACAAGGAGGCAATACTACTCTACAAGGATGATTTGGAGATTTGCTATGGCTGATGATCTCAAAGAGAGCTCAAAGATCACACAAGTCAATAGAACCATAATCAATGATCACTACATAATGTACAAAGGTATCAAGAATGAAGAATAAAAGATTACGAGCTAAAGTCAGATGATTAAGACTTAGAATGCTAGAATTCAAACAGTATTTTCTGGGGAGACCTCCCTTAGGGTGAGATTGTTAGGTTTTTGAAAAAGACTCGGTCACCCCGTACATTAACTAGAATAGCATAGCTCGTAGTTTAATCGTAAGCGTATGACTCATGGTATTGGGCCGGGTCTTTTACCCACTTGTAAGCCCATACCAAAGCCCATTAGGGCATAGAAACACATGTATTTATACCCCATTTCCAGCCATGGGAAGGGGTTGGTTGTTCATTGTATAACAAGCACACACTAAGTGTCTTTTTCTCAATAGAACTTCCCATTTTCTCTCTCTAGAAAATGGCCTACACACTAATCCTTGATTGTGTTATGATTTCCAATATACTACAAATTGTTTGGTTGTTGAATTTAATCTGTTTTTAGGTTCAGAAGACTAGATTTTTGATATAGTAGCTTAAAATTAAGCTTGAAAATGCCCTTTTGGTCTGTTTGGTTAGCAGTTTAGCCAATTTTACTCATTTTGTTTTCTTTTACTTATTCAGCTTATTAGAATTGCTTATTTAGGTTTAGAATTGCTTATTAGGATTAGTTTAAGGTCTGTTCAGTTTGTATGTCATAATGTTAGCTTATTGAGTTTAATTTAGCTTATTCAGTCTTAGTTTTAAAAAGCCCAAAGTTCTCTAAGTTTATCTATCATTTCACTTGCTTATTCTTGTGCTTATTATGGATTTGTGAATAAAAGTACTTTTATCAGGGTCTGTTGTTAGCTTTTTGGTGTTCACCTTTGCTTATTAGGTTTAAAAAGCCAAAACAGTCTTAACTCGAGCTTAACAGTTTTAAGTTGAAACTGTCAG
The DNA here is from genome assembly GCA_026074375.1 of Tanacetum coccineum. Classification (NCBI taxonomy): domain Eukaryota; kingdom Viridiplantae; phylum Streptophyta; class Magnoliopsida; order Asterales; family Asteraceae; genus Tanacetum; species Tanacetum coccineum. Next base: position 40,444 of record BQNB010002577.1, on the reverse strand, counting down.
CTTTAGTTAAGCTTATTTCTAGCTTATTTTTTAGTTTTATCAAAAGCCCATTTACAAAAGTTTAGTATTTTAGCTTATACTTTAGCTTTTCAAAAAGAAAAAAAATATTTTGTCAAAAAGGGTGGCCACAGGTTTCGAACCTATGACCTCCCCCTTTCACACTCAACACCTCACACACACAACACTTAACCAACTGCCCTGGGGTCTTTTTCATTTCTTTCTTTGTGCCATTTAATTCCTATAGACGTTTTTAGGTTTTAAGCTTATTTGCTTATTTGCTTTATAACTGCTTATTTGTTTCAGCTTATTTTCCTGTTTTATTTTTCCTAAGTTTAGATTAGTTCATAGTACTTTTCATAATTTTTCTAGAATTTTAATAATTAGTTTACTATTTTAAATATTTAATTTAGATTAAAACTGTTTTTAATTCATAATAAATAAAATAAAAGAAAAAAAATATAATTCTTTTTTTCTAAAATTATTTTTAGTCATTTAGGATTTATAAAAAATAAAAAAATAGAATTAGGGTTAAATTTTAATAATTTAGGTAATTAGTCGCGTTTTTAATTCCCGTTAACGTTTTTAGCCTAATTCCTTAGTTGCCTTATTTGATTGTTTGCATTAATTTGCTTTCCTTTGCGTTTTTAGAATTAGAAATCAAAAACAAAAATACTTGATATTCAAGCATCAAACAAAATACTTTCATAAAATTCAAATTCACTTCTCGTCGGGATACGACACTCAGGAAATATACTATTATTATATTCAAATCACTTGTAATACGTAACGTAAAGTATGCAAGTTACTCGTAATCACAAATCATCAATGCATACACGTATCAACATCTCTCGACGTCTCAAGTATGCATCAAGACGGACATTGGTTTACACCCGACGTAAATCACATAAGGTATGTACAAACAATATTAAACTTGTAGGATGATCAAAGAAATAAGTTTTTGTCTTAAACTTTATATTTTTATAAATACAACAAAACTATTTCTCAAAAATTATTTAGACAAATTATTTTGGAATTATAAAGAAATGTTTTATTTGAATTTCAAAATCTAGTCATTTCCCCCTAAAATAAGTGTCACTTTCACTAGATAAGTTTGACACATTCGGTCGATGGCCCCCTTAATTATTTGGCGGCCCCCTAATATATCTGGGACCGCCGTTTCCTGACAGGCTGTTTTTCAGCTCCTATAAATAGTGGGTCACCTCTAACTATTTTTACAACCCTTTTGCACGAATTTCTCTTAGTTCTTTCTCTCTCTAGATCTCACTAAATCTCTCTAAATCTTTGATCATTTAACTTGTTTAATCTTGTTTAAATGTGATCCAATCTTCTACTCTTTCCTTCTTCCCTCAAGTGCAAGAGAAGAACTTTGGTCATCTTCAAGATCCAAAGTTATGTAGTCTAGTTAGTCCATTTGTAACATTTGTTACATATAGATCGAGTCCATGTCTTCCAATCTTTAGTAGTGTGTAGATCCAAATGATGTATATATTTGGATGGGTTTATTGTGGGTTGGTTAGTATTTTGGGCCTTAAAATACATTAGTGTAGTGGTAGATTGGTTCTAGCTAAGATTAGGACTCGACATCTAGCTTAGTGTCAGAAAATAATGTAAGCGACGCGGTTTATGTGTTTAGGCCATAAAACACAAGGTTGTAGATTGGTTCTAGCTAAGATTAGGACTCGACATCTAGCTTAGTGTCGGAAAATAATGTAAGCATTGGTATAAGGTTTTCTCCGCCGAAAGGGAGCTTGTTGATTAGTGAAGTAACTCTCGAGTTGGATACTCGAGGAGTGGAGTAGGGCGAAGAGGAGCTTCGTGACCGAACCACTATAAATCATCGTGTCGGTTTGCATTTTCTTTTACCTTTCTCTTTACTTATGTCTTTACATTTATCGCTTTACTTTTACACTTGCATTGTGCTTATGATTGTGTGAATTGTTGTGTATGTTGTGTTAGTCATGGTTGTGTAGCTCTTTGTAGTAAACATTGTGAGTGTGGATATATTGGTATAATATGCACTAGTTATTGTAAATCCATTATCGACACTTCTCATATTGTGTCAAACTTGATTGGTGATTTGATATAAAAGATCTAGTCCAAAAACCTCTTCTAGAGGCGGTCCCATAAATCAGGCGGCCCCCTGATATACTTGGCGGCCCCCATATTTATATGGGACCGCCTGTAGAAGAGCGATATAATTCTTGATCTTAAAGTTTTTAATGGAAACGTATTCACCCCCTCCCCCCTCTATGGTTTCCACAATTGGTATCAGAGCCACGTCGCTCTAGTTTTCAAAACAAATGGTTTTTAAAATAGAGTACGATCCATGTATCAAATTACCCATGAATGGGGACTAAATATGAAAAGTGTTTTGTTGTTTGATTCGTACTAGTTTTGTTATTAAATATACTTCGTATACTAGCTTGAAGGAAAATTTTCTCAAAAGAACTTAGATGTGTCAACTTATGTTTGTCTAAGTCGTAAGAGTAGAAATGATGTCTAAAACACGAAATTTATGTGCTGGAACAAGTTTTTAAAGTCTTATGTTCCAGAGTTAAGTTATAAAATGATTTTGAACAAAAAACATGTTTTGGGATCACTGGTGGCGGTCCCATAAATGTTCGGGCGGCCCCCAAATATATTTGGGGGTCGTCACCTTTATGGGGGCCGCTTGTTTGTTTCGTCAGTTTTTGGCAAACTTCGAAAAATCATATAAAATCAACCGTAAGTCCGTAAAAGTCGTACCACCCGTCATTTCGAAGATAATTGAGTCTAGTTTCATTTTAAAATACTTCCAAGTCTTTATTCTAAACTTAAGTCAGTCAGAAATGCAAAATACTACATAGTGGTCAAAACTATATGTTTCAGTTTGACGTAAAACTTGTAGTTTACCTTTTCTTTCAAGTCGAGCATTTCTAGTTAATTTATCCTTGAAAACATTGATCTTGATTAATTTTTAAAATGGGGAGGAAACTATTTTTGTTTTCAAATAAAATCAAGCTATGTATACATCGTTATATCTAATACATAAAACGACGTTGAATAACCTAATGTGTATGCTAGATGATTATGTGTGTTTAACTTTTGTTTCAACTTGGTTAATAGATATTAATAAGTAATCATTACTATTTGTAATTGAGCTAATTATATATCTAAACACATGTGCCATGTATCCTATTTGTATGTTACTAGTTTTCCGTATTATGCCTTATAGAAATTACGCTAGATTTCTTGTGTTAAGTTGCAAAATTATTTGTGCATTTATATTTACAAGTGTTACATAAATATCTTATAGATTATTTTGATTGTAGTAACCCATTTAGAAACAAGAGTTAAATAATTTGTCAAGTGTGTGGAAAAATAATGTCCTAAGATCATATGTTAAAATCCCTCACTAAAATATTTCCAACACATTAACTCTCTTTCAACAAGATGTCTAAATCTTTTCATCGTCTTGCTTTGTTTGACCTTGGGTTGGTTAAACAAAAGAAAATATCATATTAATACATTAGTATTTAAGTAAAAGAAATTGTATTTTTTTGTTTATGTGTAAACTTTGCCTTATGCATCGCATTGTTCTAGACACACGACAATCACACACACCGCATAATTATAACTCTTTTATAACATATAGTATTTTACAAAAGATGTTGTTGTATTAAAAGGGGGGTTAGGAAAAATCATTCATACACTAGAGAGGAAAGACATGGAGTCAAAAATCTATTGGCATACTAAGCATAAAAACAAATAGTTTTTCGCACAAGCAAAACATATGACAATCCTGAAGTAAGAAATTAACTTGTCATTATTCATCAACCTCACCACTACAAAAACAAATAGCAACTAAAATACAGAAACAGAAAATAATAACCAAGCAAAAACAATAGAAAAACAAAACAGGCAAAACGTAATAGAAAAAAAAACGCATAAAAATGAACCATAAAAAAAAAAAAAAAACAATAGCAAAACAGACACAAGCAATAACACCCAACCACAAACCCCAATCAACACCATCCATCCCAGAATCCAAACAACAAAACACCCGCCCACCCCTCCACTACCTCCCCCTCCACCGATACGCCCCACCCATGAATACCACCCTCCCCCCCACCCCCCCCCCCCCCACCCTTCCCCCCAGCGACCACTATCCATCGATCAAACCACACTTCCCCCCCCACGCCAAAACCCTCTCACGCGGTGGAGGCTGCAGGGGGGGGGGGGGGGGGGGGGGGGCGGGAGCGAGGGTGGGGGTGGTGGTGGGTGGGGCGTGGGGGGTGGTGTGAGGGGGTCTTGGGTTGTTTGAGGTTTAGTTATTTGTTATAGAAATGCGCGAGTGCTAAAGACGACCAGATGATCTACCATTTCTTGACTCCTTAACGAACCAACATCTTTTAAAACAAGACAAATAAAGATTATATCAATTAGAGTTATATCCAAAAAAGAATTCACAACAGACATAGTTGTCAAATGGGGAGGTTGATGTATGAATATATTATGGTTCTACTCTGATTGTCATAGTTTTTGCTTTGTGCAAAAACTAGATTGATGGTTACTGCATAGAGCGAGTGCATAGTTTTACATTTAAATTAGTGTATAGAAATGATTTGTCCTAACCAATTAATACAACACACATCATTTTGTAAAATATATATTGTATTAAAAAAAGAGTATACTTATAGCGATGTGTGTTTTTGGTGGGTATGTGTAAACAATGCAGCACCAACAAAGTTTACCGACAAAAAAATACTATTTCTTTACATTAAAATACTAATGGTATTAATATGATATTCTTCTTTTGTTTAACACCAAGGCAACAAGCAAGACGATAGCAAAAGACGTTAGTATCATCTTGTTGAAAGAGAGTTAATGTGTTGGAAATATTTTAGTGAGAGGATTTACATATTGATGTCTTCTAATTTTTTTTTTAATTAATTTTTAGGACACAAAATCATTTATATACTTATAAAATGTCAAAAACTATGCATACTATACATAACAACAAATAGTTTTTCGCACAAGCAAAATATATGACAATCTTGAAGTAAGAAATTAACTTGTCATTATTCATCAACCTCACACTTACAACTAGTCTTAGGATTAATGGAACACACTATGAAAATCTTTATTTGTCTTCTTTTAAAAGAGTGTTCGTGAGGGTCAAGAAAGATTTCGAATATATATCAACTCATTATTCAAACTATGATTGATATTATTATCGAATCTAATTGACAAGTTTTCGAGTATGGACAAGAAATCGGATTCTTATTTGTCTAGCTTTAAGATTATATCAAAATATAACAAGAGATATTATCTTAAACCTACATACTCAATCACACTCGATTGATATGAAAATAACGACATCCCTTTCCAAGACGATAAGAATATGCATCGGATCATAACTCACACTTGTGTAGATGATGTCATATTGAGTCTACTTGTCCAATAGTTGTGTTCCAAATATTTGGCAAATATATGCATAAAATACACAATGAAGTAGGATTGACGACTTGAATATTTCATCCGAAATACTCAAGTAATTTACCTTGCAATGCAATTGGTAAAGTCGTTGTTTCCGAAAAGCCAAACATGAGCAAATGCACAACATATGTAACTTTGCTCAAACAATTCAAAAGCACAACTCAAAACTCAAACTATTTTCCCATCAAAACTCTCTCTTACTTTATCAAATAAGCATAATATTTCTTCTTCACCAAATGAGAACCCTTTAACCATCTAAGGTTAGAATTAGGAAGAATTGAACATATTCCACAAACCATTATCGTGCTTTCTTTCAATAAGTGATCGTAAGAGGATTTTGAATATGACGATGATTATTATTCAAACGATAATCAATCTCATTATTCAATCCAATTACAAATTTGGAATATGAACATGAAATCGAGATTAGGATTTATCTAGATCACAGAAATATCAATCAAATGACCATAGATATTTTCCCGTGTCTACATGTTTAACCATCCTCGGTTATTACATGAAATCACGAAGTCGATTGCAAGACAACAAGATTAGTCATCGAATTGCAATTCACACTTGCAATGAAGATGTTTCATTGAGTCTAAAGTGTTCAAATGTTGTGTTATTAGCTATGGTCAAATTATACATGTTAAACTTAACACACTCTAAGTAGGATTGATGACTTATAAATTTCTATCGGGAAACTCATAAGTACTCCAACTTGATAAGCAAGACTTGGATGTCATTTCTGAAAACTCAAACCGAGAACCTTTATAACTTATATAAGTTTCTCTTAATAACCTAATGTCAACACCATCTCCCAAATAATGGAAAACTGATCCTTGCCCAAATTTGGCACCTCCATGGATCGATGGAGCTTTCATCCTAAATTCATCTTCGGTTTAGGTAGATACGCCCTATGGCATTAGATTTAAACATCTTCCTCTTGTCAAATCTCTTGCTTAAAAGTCTAACATAGATGTAACTGAACTTTAGTTAATCATCATTATTTCTACAAAGAAACAAACATAAGATCTATTGAGGTAAATAACCTTAATTGGATTTCTTTCATAAAAGACATGCAAAGGTACATTCTTTGAACACCCTCAATATAGAGCATTACACATTGTCACTTTTAAGCATACTCCTAGGTCCTAGATGACTCATTCTTTCTTATAGCTACAACAACTTGCTTGCTCTCTCATTCAACCTTAGAATTCCACACATCTTGATTAGGATTATGTGAACCGAAATTAAAGTACGTTAGTTGAGTCATAGTAGGCCTTGTATGAAAAGACAATACAAATTTTATCTTTGCTACACTTCATTAGGCAAATATAGGAATTCTATTTTGTCTAACATGATAATGACTACTAGAGAATCTATTGCACTAGAAATTCAATTTGACCTAATGGTTGAATTGCTTCCAAGAGTGAAGTTGGGTTCATGGTATAACTCATAAAAATTGTCGTGTTTAGCCTGAATTGAGCACCACTAGTGATAGTCTCATATTCATTCTCTAATTTGATTAAATGGCTCTTCTTAAATATGTCTAATGATAGTCTACATCGATAGACTTTGTATTTCATTAGGAGTGCACACTAAACAAGTAGAAATTAAGTTTCCCCTTGGTCAATCTAGACTACATGCATTTCAAATATGTGCTTTGAAATTTCAAGATGATAACGTACTCCCACGTAATGCAATTATATGCTTTCATGTTTATCTTAATGCTCAATGTTTATTTGCTTAGCTATTGAAAGCATGTTTGTTGTAAAAGCGTTTTCCTTTTTCTAGCAATTTAGATAAAAATATCTCATTGTTCATCTAAATAACACATGCTCCTAAGTGCTAAATGCTAACATGCTTTACATGATGATTACATTTAAAATTATCATGTTTTGTTTGCTTCTTCTTACATGACTTACATGTTAGTTGTGCACCTACACTATGTTAGGTTGATGTAAGACAAATAAGGTTTGGATGTCATACACTCTTACACATTAATCTTGTTGATTATTTCATTGATGCATGCTTAGATAAACTTGCATGCTTATATCTGTATGTCTTATACATCGATGTATATATTTTCTCACACTATAATATCTTTCTTCCCGTCCGGGTCACAAATCTAAAAAGTTAAAAGAGTCGCAAAATGGTATTAAATCTCTTAGAGTCTTCACTCACACACTCCTTTGATTATCATCTTACTTTCTTCCAAATCATCCACTCTTTCGTCAAGAAAAAGGTTAGATATAAATCTAACGCTCCTCCAAGTAGGTTTGACAACTTAAATATTTCATCCGAAATATTCAAGTATCTTTAACTTGCGATCACAAACGTTAAAGGTCATATCCGAAAATCCATATTCAAGCCTTTTAACAACATTAGTTAAAACGCTATCTTTCTCTCTTCGATGAAAACACTCTTTGTCTTTCAATCACACCTCTTCTATCTCACTCAACCACGCCTCTTCAACCATAGAGATGGCAAAACTTCTTCCTCCACCTTTTCCGCTACCACCTTTAAGACAACCATATACCTCGTTATGTGATTGTTCTATGAACATTCGTAATGCTCAGGAAGAGCTACATAACTTTTTGAGTATAGTTTATCGTACGGTAACCACCATCCTTCTTGACATAGTCAAGCTTGTCGTCTCTATCTTCGTTAGTTTTCTTTATTATTATTATTATTATTATTTTCGCGTACGAAACACACCGATGATACATCACCATTTCCTTCAGGACAATGTCCAAAAGGAAACATCTCCATCGAAAAGTTGCATCTGAAGATAACATCACCGACATTGTTTCTTTACCCATCAAGCGTGAATCACTAAATTATCTTCGTCAAGGATTAGGAATGATGGAACACATTCAATAAATCGTTCCCTTCTTTTCTTCTAGTTTCGATTCTAGTCAGTGTTCCATTTCATGTTGTGACAACTTAACTACTTCATCTAAAGTACTTTAAGTATTTTTAATTAGCAAAATGCAAATTAAAATGTTACACTTTTCGAAAAATTCATCAATTTTCCCAAACATCCCTCTTGTTGGCGGTCCGGCGGCCCCTAGATCTATTTTGGCGGCCCCCAGATATATATGGGATCGCCGGCATCAGCTTGTAATACCATTCATTTTTTTTAATTCCATAACCTAACACTTCCTCTCTTCTGCTACGAGTTGACCTCTACTCCACACCCAAACCTATACCTAATATCTCTTTATAGATCAATGGGTCATGCTCATATCCCAACGCTTATAAGCATCATTGCTTATGTTTTCAAGAGTCAAGTGAATTTCATAATGAAATGTGTCTCATTATCAAACACATTCCTTACAATCGATAGACTTGCAATCCATCACTTCACACTAAATTTCATCACATACAAAAATTAGTCCTCACTTCTCGTAAACCTCTTTTCTCTTTCTAAATAGTCTTCTCACTTCTGATAGTCGTCACACTTCTAGTAGTCTTTTTAATTCTGACGTTTCTTCTCACTTCTAAACGTTCCATTTCACTTCTAATAAGTCTTATCTTCTCTAATGTTTCCTCTCACGTCTAAACGTTTCTTCTATTTTAATAGTCTTGTTACTATTAAAATTCCTCCTAAACGTCTCCTAACTTAATTATTTCATCCAAAATATTTGAATAATTTGCTAAATGCAAATGTTACTCCTTCGTTAAACTTTCCACTTTCTAAAAAGTGAAAAACATAAAGATGATATTCAATCTTCAAGTGTTATTGAGTCACCACATTGTTGAGTCTCTCATTATTCTTCCACCATGAAAGAACTACCTCATTTCACATCCCACCTTTGTTTCTCAACATTGTCAACCAAAAAAACACCAAACAAACCTTTAAATTCCCAATCATCAATTCTTTTCTCGATGGGATCATATGCACATCAATTGTTAGTGAAAATGATATATCAATCTTTTCTATCAACCTCTTGTCAACACGTTCCTTCTTTAGTATCGCTCATCCTTTCCCACTTTTTGGCTTTATGGAATCATTTTCATTGGCATCCAAGAGCACATCATCTCCATCCTCGTCTTATTTTTCTTTCTATTCCTTTAAAGTATATATATATATATATATATATATATATACATACATATTTGACATATTTTGCCAAGATATTAAGTGTCATTCGTCTACTTTTAAAAGGTCATTCTCATAATATTTTTGTGTCAATCAATAAACGAATCCCATTCTTGTTTATTAAAAGTCAGTATAATCTTCTTCGTAAACATACGTCTTAAGTCTTTTAATTATATCATTGAGATTGTTGCTTTTAAAATAATGTTCGCATATGTCTAGCTTCTAACTTTCTTTTAAAGTGTAATACTCTAGAATAATAATACCTAGAAGTTCATGTCTAGTTCCTCGCTAATGTTTTGCTATATGTATATGTGCACTTGTCTACTAACTTTGTTTTGTAGCACAACAATATCTTGATTCCTTGGTGCCCCAATCAAGGGGAGCACAAACCAAGGGGGAGCACTTGCAAGCATTCTACTCTTTTAAATTGCATCGAACTTCTCAAGCATCGATGGTAATTTATTTATGGATCCGTTATAGTCAATATACAAGGAATGTAATTATCATGAGGGCGTAATGAGCAAGGGGGAGCTAGGAGATATATGTGTAAACAACATGGAAGTTGATTAAACCATGATGATAGAAGACTTCACTAGGATGATGCAAGCTCACCTTTATACGAATATAAGATCGAGGATTGTAAAATATGATGAAGGGCTCATTCATACTCTAAATACTTCACCTCATCCACTTCAAAAGCACCTCAACCTTATTTCTTAAGCTTTCTTCTCATTCCTCCAACCAATATACTTGGATCACCTACCTTTTCTTCATTCCTTCAACCTATACACTCGAACCCCCACCCCCCCCCCCCCCCCCCCCCCCCCCCCCCCCCCCCCCCCCCCCCCCCCCCCCTCCCCCCCCCCCACCCCCCCCCACCCCCCCCTCCCCCCCCCCCACCCCCTCCCCCCCCCAACCCCAACCCCCCCCCCCCCCCGCCCCCCCCCCCCCCCCCCCCCACCCCCCCCCCCCCCCCCCCCCCCACCTCCCCCCCCCCCCCCCCACCCCCCCCCCCCCCCCCCCCCCCCCCCCCCCCCCCCCCACCCCCCCCCCCACCCCCCCCCCCCCCCCCCTCCCCCCCCCGCCCCCCCCACCCCCCCCCCCCCCCCCCCCCCCCCCACCCCCCCCCCCCCCCCCCCCCCCCCCCCCCCCCCCCCCCCCCCCCCCCCCCCCCCCCCCACCCTCCCCCCCCCCCCCCCCCCCCCCCCCCCCACCCCCCCCCCCCCCCCTTCCCCCCCCCCCCCACCCCCCCCCCCCCCCCCCCCCCCCCCCCCCCCCCCCCCCCCCCCCCCCCCCCCCCCACCCCCCCCCCCCCCCCCCGGAGCACTACTTTCTTCATCATGTCTCCTCTCATTTTCTTATAACCTCCTCTCAACTATCCAAGAAACACAAAATAACCTTCAACCTTTATTTCTTACGTGTTTTTCCTTAATCTATATACACGGAGCAACCCACCTCCTTTCAATTCTTTTACACTACAATACTAGAGCACATACAATCTTCTAATTCCTCCAACATACAAATTTACTTTACACACTTACCCTTCTTCTCACATACCTCCAACCATATGGCTCCCACCATAACCCATTATAGCTTTTTTGTCTTCGAGCAAAAGGGGGAGAGAGAGTGTAAACGAGTAACTTTAACATTACTATGTTGTTATAGTATAACAATGTTTTGTCATCATCAAAAGAGGATATTGTATGCAAATATTTATGATAATTAATCTATACACACTCTTTATGTTTGGTGATGACCAAAACATAAAACATTGTAATACGTAACGAAAGGTGCGCAAGTTACTCGTAAGTCAAAAATCACAATGCACACATGCATCTACATTTCTCGACGTCTCAAGTCTACATCAACACCGAAATTTGTTTGGAAGTTACTTGTTTACACAAATCATCAATGCATACATGCATCAACATCTCTCGACGTCTCAAGTATGCATCAAGACGGACATTGGTTTACACCCGACGTAAATCACATAAGGTATGTACAAACAAGCATTAAACTTGTAGGATGATCAAAGAAATAAGTTTTTGTCTTAAACTTTACATTTTTATAAATGTAACAAAATAATTTTTTCAAAACTTAATTAGACAAATTATTTTTGAATTATAAAGAAATGTTTTATGTGGTAATTATTTCAAAATTCAAAATCTGGTTCTTTTCCCCCCAAAACATGTTACACTTTTACCAGACAAGTTTGTCACCACAAAAAGACAAAAACAGGAGCGTCTGTCGGGGCGGTCCCTTAAATAGGTCGGCGGCCCCCTTAAATACCGGCGGCCCCCTAATATATCTGGGACCGCCGTTTCCTGACAGGCTGTTTTTCAGCTCCTATAAATAGTGGGTCACCTCTAACTATTTTCACAACCCTTTTGCACGATTTTCTTTCAGTTCTTTCTCTCTCTAGATCTCACTAAATCTCTCTAAATCTTTGATCATTCAACTTGGTTAATCTTGTTTAAATGTGATCAAATCTTCTATCATTTCCTCCTTTCCTCAAGTGCAAGAGAAGAACTTCGGTCATCTTCAAGATCTGAAGTTATGTAGTCTAGTTAGTCCATTTGTAACATTTGTTACATATAAATTGAGTCTATGTCTTCCAATTTTAAGTAGTGTGTAGATCCGAATGGTGTGTACATTCGGAAGGGTTGATTGTGGGTTGGTTAGTATTTTGGGCCTTAAAATACATTAGTGTAGTTGTAGATTGGTTCTAGCTAAGATTAAGACTCGACATTTAGCTTAGTGTCAAAAAATATTATAAGCGACACGGTTTATGTGTTTATGCCATAAAACACAAGGTTTGTTATGTTGGGCCATAAAACATAGGTTTGGTTGTACCCGAAGAAGGACTCGACATCTAGCTTAGTGTCGGAAAATAATGTAAGCATTGGTATAAGGTTTTCTCCGCCGAAAAGGAGCTTATTGATTAGTGAAGTAACTCACGAGTTGTATACTCGAAGAGTGAAGTAGGGTGAAGAGGAGCTTCGTGACCGAACCACTATAAATCGTCGTGTCGGTTTGCATTTTCTTTTACCTTTCTCTTTACTTATGTCTTTACATTTATCGTTTTATTGTAAATTCATTATCGACACTTCTCATATTGCGTCAAACTTGATTGGTGATTTGATACAAATGATCTAGTCCGAAAACCTCTTCTGGGGGCGGTCCCCTTAAATAGGGCGGCCCCCTGATGTACTAGGCGGCCCCATATATTTATAGGACCGCCGGCAGAGAGATTTAATAATTGATACAAAAGATTTAAACTTTTGAAAGGAAACGTTTTCACCCCTACTCTACGGTTTCCACAGTTTGGTTTGCTTTATCACTACTAGTACTAGCATACTTAATTATTTGCTAAAAAACGTAGTGTGTGTGTTGAACTAGAGAGATCTTACTTTAGATCTTTAGTGGTTTTCGCGTATAAGATTTATACATACTCATATATTCAAGAAAGGTGTTCGTTAATTGCTAAAAGATACACGCTTCTTGATCCCTTTGTTAATTACATATTCTATACGTGATTTATTATTTCCGCTGCGTACTTGTGATTATTTAATGGATCAAGATCCTCTCAAGTTATGGTCAAACATTTTAATTTTGGGTTTTTTTAATTTTGTGCAATTAAGATGATATGAAGATGTGGGTATTGATTAATAATTTTGGTCAAGGATTTTGATGTGTTTAGATAGCTCGATCTTTATATGGTTGCGAGATAATTTGGTTCGGAGAATAGGATACAGTTGTGTTTGGGAATTGAGATTGGTGATGAAGCTGGATTAGTATGATTACGGGATGATTTGGTTTTGAGATTTCGATACGGGTGTGTTTGGGAATTAAGATTAGTGATGTAGCTGTATTAGTGAGGAAAATGGTGTTTTTAGTTTATTCTTTTCTTTGTTTTTTAACCTGTGTAGATAAATTAGTGCTAAAGAGTTTTATCTTTGGTTTAGTGTAAGAAACTATAAAAAAATAAAGTATTGTGTTGTATTATTATTATTATTATTCTATTTTTTAAGTTTGTATTTTTCAGTTCATGAAATGATTTATAAAATCTACTTAAGGTGGCTTTGTTTTTGGACTATTATGTGGATGAACATAAGAGGACATTGTATGGTGGAAAGATGGAGATCACTATGAAATAGTAAGAAGCAATGACCGATAAATTGAATATAGGTATTATTTTCTTGTTCAATTTATGTTACAGTTACATGCGGTGTCGTTTGTATTGTACTTTCTAATGTTCTGCTATACAATCAAGTTAGTTTTGCATGAAGTAGGTATTCGCAAAAAGTATTTTGGTCAGTCCTTATCTTTATAATAGACAATCCTATTGTCGCTTTTAGTTAAAATAAGTTATATCAACTACTACAATGCGATGAAGCTTTTCACTCAATGACACATATTTCCAAGTTAATGAGGTAAACACATTTACAATTCCAAGTTATCGATTATACGATATGCTATTACTACATTTGTATAAAGGGTATTCTTTTTTCTTTTCTGCTAGGATGTCACATATTACCCTTCAACTGCCTTTGACGTACGCCTTTCCTTATTTACATGCAACTTTAAAGGCAGGCTCTTTTTTAATCAAACCCGGTTCTATGATGGAGTCATGCGGACTTTATTTTGACAACATAGCGTTAATTTTACGATTACCTTGGCAGAGCCTGAGACCCATAGTTCGCGGTTGATCTTTTGGCTAGAGGAATAAGGGGAATACGAGTTTCAAACTTCCAAGGGTTTCTTGGAGATATAAAAATTAAAGATTTCATGAAATACATGTAATAGGTGCATCTCATGTTTATCTATTGTTTGTTTCCTAGACTCTAGTTTCCTAGAAATATTCGTCTTTGGTTCAGATTTAGGACAAATAGTTATGTTTTATATGTATACCGTATAAAAATTCGAGTTAAATTTATGATATAGTTTATTTACGTGATACCAGGTATACTAAGCGATAATACGTAAAGCCATAATCTTGGTGGCGATGTGTAACTCATTTGCAGCAGGGCCGTATATTTTTACATGTTTATACCTGCAATCAATGACCGGGTAAGATGAATCGTGGGGTAATGCTGCCAGAGTGAAATATAGATATGTCAAATGGACATACAAATATTGGTGTGAGGATCACGATAGAAACTTGCATAAAGTTTTCTATGGCCTTGTTGCCGTTATAAAAAAATTTATATTTATTTTTCCATTCATCATCGCCCAGTTGTAGGTATGTACGCTTGACATCTTCATTTCATTTTGACAAAACCGCATCTGGGTTATCCGGTTCAAGCCATTTTTCGCTCTTCAAAACCTGTTGCAGATAGAAAGCAATTTTATTCCATCTAAGTGATATCACAAAGTGTATTACTGGAAAGAGTGTTTTAACGAATGCAACCTTTCTCTAAGGCTGGTCCTATATGTCTGAGTGTGATTTTACAAGTATCCAGTACTTTAGCATTCATTTTAAAGTAAGTTGTGCATTTAGCAATCTGATATTAGTACGTCCACTTGACATATTGATTTTACTCTGACAGACGGTAATGTACTACAACCGGTACTTGGCTTAGCCGTTTCATAGTGATTTTCGCGTTTCTAAACTTACTGTACATAGAAAGTTGGTGTTTTAAAGAATGCAACCTTTCTCAAACGATATATCTATCTGAGAGTGATTCAGCAGGTACACAACATTTTGGAATTCAGTTTTATAGTAAGTCATGTATTTAGAAATGTAATATCAAAATAGCTGTATATTCGTTTCTATGAGAATGATGCACTGGGTGAAATCTGAATTTATACATTTACCGTCATGCATTTTTCAATTCTTTTTTATAAGTTAAATTCGTGTTCGGAATATGGTTTTTTTTAAGCTGTCGTTATATGAATATGGCGTTAGTATACTTAATAAAACCCTACCATGTGCCATTTATTCATACAAAGTATTTTTGGGTAGTTTTACTTAAAGGTTTGATTATGCTTGACATATCGTAATCGTTAGTAAAAATCGTGGTTATAGGTGTTGGGGTTCGTGTTCACTATTCATTTTTTTCCAGCCAAGGTTGTTGCATGTTTGCTTTTGTATACATACTTTGGATGGGGTTAGTGCGTGATGTGGTTTTGCGCATTTTTGGTTGACTTAATTATAAGCGTTGATTTATAAGAGTTAAGACTATTTTTACGGTGAACAGTTTCTTTCCGAAATTGTGTTGTTTTATGTTTGCGTTGGATCATTTAAGGATTTGTTTTTGTTTGAAGGTAATAAAATCCTCGCTGGCTTCGTGATGTTATGGTTTATAGCGCATAATGTGGATGTTTATCTGTGTTGTTTAAGGTTTGCGTTGGACTGTTTAAGGGTTTTTTGTATTTAAAGGTGATAAAATCATTGTTGGCTTCTCGATGTTATAGTTTATAGTGCCTAATGTGGATGTTTGTTAATACTGTATATTTTTATGATAATGTCATCCGAATGCCCTTTTTTGCTAAATGACATTCGTTTACCGGCGATATGAGTTGTGTGTAATCACTAGTGCTCTAAAGTGTGTTTTATTTGGGTGCAGCAAAACGGGATTGTGTTTTTATATCTTTCGTTATGTGTTTAGAGTATCCAAAGTTTTCGGTCATCCTTAGACTCCCAAACCTCATTAAGTATATGTTCTTATATCTAAATTTGTGTTTTCAAGTTCCGGCTAATGTTGTTAGCGAGGGATTTGCGTGCACGGTGCAAGACAGGGATTTGCCAAACATGATATCGACAACACAATTACATGTTGTATTTTTAACGGCGATTGTTACATCATCAGGCATTTGTGGGAGTCTGTACAGTTTTCCGCAGACTTTATGCAGTGTCATTGTAAATCCAACTTATGTAATGCTTCGTTTACCGGCGATACGAGCTGTATGTAATCACAAGTGCTCTAAAGTGTGTTTTATTTGGATGCAACAAAACCGGGGTTGTGTTTTTATATATTTCGTTATGCCTTTAGAGTAGCCAAAGTTTTTGGTCGTCTTTAGACTCCCAAACCTCAATAAGTCTATGTTCTTGTATTTGATTTCTTGTTTTCAGGTTCTCTCTGATGTTGTTAGCGTAGGATTTGCGTGCACGGTGCAAGGCAAGGTTTTTGCCAAACATGATAGCGACAACACAAGTACATGTTGTATTTTTAACGGTGATTGTTTATAACATCAAGCATTTGTGGGAGTCTGTACGGTTTTCTGCAGACTTTATGCAATGTCTTTGTAAATCTAACTTCTGCAGTGCTTTGTAAATATTAAAACAATCAAAATATATATGAAAGCTTTTATATAGAAGCAAATAAGAGGTTATATGATATGTAAATATTTAAAACAAAAATACACTAAAAAATTTAAACACGCCACTTAGGCGATGGCTCATTACAATATGCTAGGTGCAAATTGTCACAATCGTAGTTTTCCAATGAGTCATTACCATCTTCATCACTCACTAATAGAATTTCATCCGCTGTTATTTTTCAAGTCTTATGATTGCATCAATTTCCTTCCAATGTTCGGCATGAATTTGTTTCGACCTTTATATGCATGCTTGTCTTTCAAGTTGATCTTTAATTTTTTTCTTCTTCAGCCTCTATATGATAGTAATAGTCATCAGGCGAAAATACGTTTGCTTTTTCTTCGAGGCTTGGAATAGCCATTGCTGCTTCTGCGATATATAGTGTAGGTAAATAAGATTAACAATGATAAGAATATAATGTAATTATTTTAGGATATATATAAATTCCCACTATATATGTGTGATCATAGTCGTTAAGGTATGGTCATACCTTTATTAATTTCTGCATGAATTTTTTAGGTGATTTCGTCTTTGCTTATCCTTTGATTACATTTTTTTCTGTAATGATAATTAAGTATTAGCATGACAAATTATAAATGTGTAGATATAAAGATTTGAGCCAGAAAAAAAAAACTGAAATACATACTTGAGACGGTTTGGTTCATTGTCTTCCAGTTCTGCATTACATCTGCCCCTCTTATTTGATGACGACATTTCGAGAACAAGAGAAATTTGAGATTTAGTCAACACGTTTGCAGGTTTTGATACGGGATTTGTTTTGTCGTCTTCAATTTTTATACCCAGGATTATATACACATTGTGGCAAATGAAAAGTCACTGCCGTAATTATCTTTGGAAACTGTATAAGTTTTAAAGGGTAATTATCCTATTTTTTTAAAAACATAATTGCGTTGATACTTATCTCCAAGTTTGTTAAGTAATTATATTTTATTTATAAAATGATTTATAAAATGATGATTATTGTGTTTGGATACGTGTTTGTAGGGGTGTCAATTCAGGTCGGGTTCGGGTTGGCGGGTTCGGGTTGACAGGTTGGCTTGTCAGAAAACCTCAACCCGAACCTGACCCGTTTAAATAATCGGGTCAACTATGTCAACCCTAATTTGTTTACACATAACTCGAACCTGGCCCATTTAACCCGTATATATACTTGGGTTGACGGGTTAAATAGGTTACACGGGTTGACCCATTTAACCCGTTTTATATACAAAATTTAGCACATTACATGGATTAAACACGTTAAATGGGTTTGTGGATCAACCCGTTTAACCCGTATAACAAAATATAAATAATTTTAAATCTAAGAAAAAAAATTTAAACAGGTTGGCTGGTCGACCCGCTTAATTTATTCCCAACCCGAACCTAACTTGTCCAATAAACGGGTTAGATAGGTCGACCCAAACCCGACCCAAATATATTTAGACTCAACCTGAACCTGTTAATTTTCGTGTCGGTTTCAGGTCGGGTTTCGTGTCGGGTCAGAAATTGCCACCCTTACGTGTTTATATTTTATGTTTGAACCCGTACGTGTTTAAATCTATGACTTGTAGTGTTAAGTTGTCGATTTAATTTGTACAATGGTTGATCGGCTAAATAAGCGCATTTCAGAACGTCTGTGCGCGTTTTTTTATACAGTGACAGATACACTAAGGACTATTTCTGTTGTCTTCGTATATATGATGTTTATTTCTCTTGAAACCTTGCTTCTTAAGAGGTTTGTGTCTTCGAGCCGCATAAAATTAAAGGTACACTATTTTTGCAATCCAATTTACTATTTTTGTAAACACGTTAAAACCATTTAATTTTGTTTATCGTTGACTTGTTAATTCTTTTTGACATGATTACTTTTCACTTTGTACATTTTTCTTACGCTTTAAAAAGATACCTAACTATACAGTAACAACATAAAACTTTTTATAATATTAGACGGTCGACAGTAATACTGCTAGCAAAGAAATTGACAAACAATGTTGACGGCAAATACACGACATCGATGTTTATGTAATAAAAAACAACAACTTTAATAACAATGAAATAATCGACAATGATGATGTTAATGAACATGTTTGGATATTATTTTCAAAATATTTACTTCGCTGCAATACGCAACCTTCCTATTACTCGTTACGTACTGTAAATGACTTTCCGAGTCTAATATCCAAGCTTAGCACGTTTGGTGAATCAATGCTATAACAAAACCTATATTCTCAAATCATCTCTAATGCAATAAAGTTGCGGAAAAAGTTTGAACACGATTTAACAGACTCAACTAAGAAAGTGAACAATTTCATCAACCACTTGATATTTACTAGCATGGTGCTTACGCAATGCTATGGTCACAACAAAAAAGTACAAAGACAAGAATAATTGACCTCGATATACAATAATAGTAAAGTATAAAAAGTCTTGTTAAAAAAAGTATAAAAAGTCGATGGTGTTATTTGCAGTGGTAATTGTTGATTCCAACTATAAATGGGATATTCATGTGTTGTTTATTTATGACGTAAAATTGAATAAATATATTTGATTATATTATGCAACTCGTTATGAAAATAGTTTTATTCAATTTTTTAATAAAATAATATGAGATGTGACTCGATTCGAAATATACATTAAAATTGCCAACCATAGTAACTGTCTCTCACAATTTACGTGAAACTGAGTAGTACATTATGTTTAATGTGTAAACTATAGGCATGGATACGTAAAATCATCCGTGAGATAATAAGTTGCAAATTTTTAATCCTTTAAGCTGAAGATTATTGTAGTGATAATTATATAAATATTTAGTTACAAAAATGAATTTTAAAGATAGAATAATCATTATACGTACGTGTGGTTAATAACTTAGAGTTCGTTTGTTTGATGGTGTTAGAATGGGTTTAGAAGAATCAATGATAAATTTGTTGTTTGTTTGCTGCTTTGGTTTCAAAATTTGGGATTCATTTCAAAAAATGGTAGGATCCTCGATGCCACCTTGATCATATGAAATCAATGAAAGGTGTGAGCTCTATATCTTATTTAGTGTTATCTTTTCTCATTTTATATCAAAAAATATTTTTGTTTAATTTTGTATTTTAATTTAATTTATAATATCTAATTTACTTGTAATTAGCAAATATTTAAAATAATGATTTATTTTTTTTATCATACTTATTTTTCTCAAACCTATTTCGAATCTGAGGGTCCGTTTAGTTTATAAGTGGGTTTGAAATATGATTTAGATTTGGTTTAAGATTTAAATTTGGTTTAAGATTTAGATTTGATGTAGGTTTATGATAGATAAATTATATTTGTTTTATGAATTTAATAATAAAAGTGATTTAAAAATAGTATTTAAAAATAAAAAAAGTATCTATGTACGAGAGACAAAGAATGACATATTATAATATAAGGGCGTGTTTGGTAGCTAGGTTTTGAGAGGTTTAGACTTATAGACATAATATGAAATCATTTTGTTGATTGCTTTAAATTAATGTGACGTGGGGGTTGATCCTCAATTTCTCAATCCCACCCACCACCTTCTTGCTTTTTGAGTATTCTATATATCTCGTTTTATTCTTAAAAATCCCACCACATATTTAGATTATTTACCGTGCCATTTTGAATTTTTATTTAAAAAAATGTATTTTACATAATAATTAATTTTTAAATATATGTATATTTTAAATAATAATACTTTTCTTTCTCTCTTACTTTTTTTCTAAATCTATATCAAATCCTAATCTAAATCTTAATCCGAATCTTAAACCCGCCTAGAAACCAAACGGGCCCTAAATCCTGTTCCAATCACACCTACAAATCAAACGCGCCCTTAATAACCACTACTATACAGTTAAGTTACAAATTATATTATAATATCGAGGGGGTATTTCGTAAATATTTGAGGGGCTATTTCGTAATAAAAAGAAGGAACGGGTCGTGCCGGACCGGGTCCGGGTTTGACCCGAACAATACCGATAACTGAAAAAAATGCGCAGTGAATATTTGGAAAAGAAAGCAAAAAACATAAAAAATTTATTTTTTAAAAATGTTCGGACCGGGGTCGTGATAAAGAATGGGTTTTTGGGGGCCGTGCATTAAAATTCAACTTAAGCACCTGCAGCTGAAAGCGTGGTTTCGTGATTAGTTCTATTGTTATTCATAAAAAAAACAGACCGATGACTCAAAAAGTGCGAGAGAGTATTTAAAAACAAAACATCTTTTGTTTCTAAAAAAAAAACCGATCGGACCGGGTAGGGTTGACCCGGCGTATTAAATGCACCCCGGTCAACCCGGTGCATTTAATGGACACTAAATGCAAAAGGCCATTTAATGCATGCGAGAGGGAATTTCTGAGGGAAAAAAGAAAAATTTTATTTTAGAAATTTTTTGAAAAAAAAAAGGAAAAAAAAATGGGCGACCCGCCGCCCGTTGCGGGACGAAAAGTGCAGCGCGGAGGTATGAAGGAAACTAAAGTTTTAATTCAATAAAAAAAACAGACCGATGACTAAAACAGCGCGAGAGGGTATTCCGAGGGAAAAAAAGGAAAGTTTTATTTTAAAAACTTTTTGAGAAAAAAAAAGGAAAAAAAACTGGTAAAAAAAAACTAACTGTTAAAAAAAAAATATTCATAAAAAAACATACCGATGACTCCAACAGTGCGAGAGGGTATTCCGAGGAAAAAAAAGGAAAATTTTATTTTAAAAATTTTTTGAGGGAAAAAAAGAACGGGACGCTTAGCGGAACGCGAGGTTTGAGGAAACTTAAAGTTTTATTCATAAAAAAACAGATCGATGACTCAAACAGCGCGAGAGGGTATTCCGAGAGAAAAAAAGGAAAGTTTTATTTTAAAAAAAATTTCAGAAAAAAAAAGGGAAAAAAATGGTAAAAAAAGAAAGAAGTAATTGTTAAAAAAAAAAAAAAAAAAAAAAAAGGAAAACCTTTCATTAATGTGGGGGTGGGGCTGGGTCAAAAAAATTTAATGTTACCCGGTTTTGGGCGGGTCGGGGCGTCTGCCTTTTGTATAATATATATAATATGAAATCATTTTGTTGATTGCTTTAAATTAATGCGACGTGGGGGTTGATCCTCAATTTCTCAATCCCACCGACCACCTTCTTGCTTTTTGAGTATTCTATATATCTCGTTTTATTCTTAAAAATCCCACCACATATTTAGATTATTTACCGTGCCATTTTGAATTTTTATTTTAAAAAATGTATTTTACATAATAATTAATTTTTAAATATATGTATATTTTAAATAATAATACTTTTCTTTCTCTCTTACTTTTTTTCTAAATCTATATCAAATCCTAATCTAAATCTTAATCCGAATCTTAAACCCGCCTAGAAACCAAACGGGCCCTAAATCCTGTTCCAATCACACCTACAAATCAAACGCGCCCTTAATAACCACTACTATACAGTTAAGTTACAAATTATATTATAATATATATCATTTTCCGTTTGAAACGACAGCGTTTTAGCTGCGCTTTCCACTGTTCACATTGCAACAGTGTATTCCCACTGTTCATCTAAGTAGCCCAACAAAAGAAATGAAATGGCCCATTCGCATTCTTCTCCATTGTGTATAGACCTGGCCCAACAAAAGAAAAGAAGTGACCCAATATGTGCTGGCCCAAAATAGGAAAAAAAACTTACGAAATTTACCCTCAACTTTTAACTATTTACGACTTTTTTATATAATAAATCTTTGAATTGCGAACAAAACGAGCCCAATATTGCAATGCTTCCCAAAATAGGGAAAAAAATTACGAAACATATTTAAAATTTTTTTTTTGAAAAACACCTTAAACTATCTAATAACTTTAAATAAACGACATGGGCTACCGAAAACTTTGAATAACCACAATCTTGACTATTAACTATTTTTGTGATACTATTGTTGATATTCAGCTGAACAAGAGGTTTTGTGCCCGCGCGTTGGTTCCGAGCTAACACATTATATTTGAATGACTTTACGCAACTTTTCTTAAAAATAAATTTTAATTGTACAAATAGAACAGCTTAAAAAACCAAAAAAAAATTATACGAAGGCCCAGCTCTTACGCAATGAAAAACCGGCCTACGCTAAGTAAAAAAAAACCACAAAAAATGGGGAAAAAATTAGCCCCGCCGCAACGCGCGGGTTCTTATGCTTGTTTGCATTCATATTGTTTTTATTTAAGTATATTAATATTCTAATTAATATGTACAATTACAAATAATTGATAATTATAATTTATAATGAATAACTATTTCTTATAATAAATTGATTTAAAAAAAAAAACTCCTGATAAACTTAAAACCTTTTAAAAGTTCTATAATAAAAGTTGAAAAATGATTGTTGTGCTTATTAATCATGCCTACAAATGTATCTAATGATTTGATTGGTTGATTTAAAAAAATGATTAGTGGGAATTTAGAAAGAGAAAATACATAATATAATTATATAAGTGATTTATGCATTAAACATGTATTTATGCATGTGTTATAGGTGTAAATAGCATTACTCTATCGTAGAGATAGATAGAGATCAGTAGAAAAAGTCGTTACTTCTAATGCAAATGGCGACTTTTGACGGCTTTTTCTAAAAGCTTCTTTCTAATGCAAATGGCCATTTTTGACGGCTTTTTCTAAAAAGCTTCTAGCAACGCTTGCATCAGAGATGCTTATAATCACTAGATTAGCTGCCCACAATAAAGATTTCACATAAGAGCCAGTTAGTATACGATTGTTAATGTGGTACAAGCAAGAACTTTTCGAAACATGTTTGTTGTCAATCAATGGTGTCTTGACCAGTTATTAAACTGCAAAAAGAGTATTTAGATATGAGACTCGATGGATCACCGTTGTTCGGTTCTTGATCCTTTTATACATCTCTAAATAAACTCCATGTTATTTACGATCCGTAAGTGAACACTTTCATGGTAGCGACACAATGATATTACAAATTATACGTATAACAACAATACTACATTACTAGATCTATACATTTACATATAACCTTCAACTTAGCACGCTTGTGCTTGGTGTGCTCAATTCACTACTAGTACTATGCCATTTAGCCGTAACCGAGATTGGTGATGCCGCGACCCGTCCTTTTAACAAACCTGAGTGTTCGGTCTCTGGGGAAGCTGGTGGTAACTCCGACTTTATTGTGTTGACATCATCACCACTTTCCTCAACTTGAATCCCCTTTAAAACTTCCAACACCTCAAACATTGTAGGCCTCGTTTCTGAATCAAATTGTAAACACCGAAATGCTAATTCTGCTACCGATGTCGTCATCCGTTCTGTATCTGGGTCAGACCCTAGAAACGGGTCGATTAGATCATCTAGAGCACATTTTTGGATCCGGTTCAAAGCCATGTTAGCTAAACTAATTTCCTCGCGGGACCTACTGATATCGATAGCCGGCATTGATGATATTAACTCGATTAATACTACACCAAAACTATAAACATCACTTTTATCTGTTAATTGATAACACTGATGATACTCGGGATCCACATAGCCCGGGGTTCCTTGAGGTGCAGTCGACACATGTGTCACGTCGTTAGGTAATAACCTTGATAGCCCGAAATCAGCTACTTTGACACAAAAATTGTCATCTAAAAGAATGTTGTTAGTTTTCACATCTCGATGTATGATTTCAGATGCGTGAAGGTAAACCAAAGCACTAGCCGTTTCTATGGCGATTTTCATGCGTGTTTGCCACATCAGGGGGCTGGGTTTGGCCCGGTCACCATGAAGGTGGTCTGCAACGGTGCCATTAGATATATATTCATATACTAAAAGGAGCTCACGGCTTTTACGAGATGTGCACCCGTAGAGTGACACAAGGTTTTGATGGCGTAATCGTGTGAGTATCTCAACCTCGTTCATGAACTGTTGGACTCGTTTGTAATTGTGCTCGTAAAGTCGCTTCACTGCAACTTCCCGTCCGTCACGTAGTTTACCTAGTAAAAAAAACTTAATGAATATGATGTTTGGAAAGTGGAGTAGTTTTGAACATATAATCTGTTTGAGATAATCTTAGTATCTTACCATAATAAACTGTTCCAAAACCACCATCACCTAGTTCCTTGGAAGAGTCGAAATGATTGGTGGCATCTTCAAGTTCTGCGTATGAGAAAACTGAGACACCGAAATAAACGCTTGCATCTTCGAGTTCTCGGGATTTGTCTTTCGATGAGAAATATGCAAATGCTCTGTGTTTGTAGACACGGCGAGTAATGAAAATGGCAGCAGCGAGCACGATGATGACCAGGGTCGTTCCAACCACAACTATAAGTTCATAATTAGAACACAATAACGAATAAGTTCCAAATAGTATATATGGTAAAATGAACAGGATTGGTCAATTAAGTAATGAGTCTAAATAGGCAACCGGATGGGTTAGCTTGGCTTGCAAAGTGTACCATTCTTAAATAAAAGGAGTAGAGATGTCATTAAGTCAACCTAAGCCAGCAACATGTTATGAGCCAATAATCCTACTTCTCGCTTTTAATTTCAACTTTAACCCAGTTGAACCCATTAGGAAGTGCATGTTGTTTTGCCCAAACGGACCCAAAAGGATAACATTAAAACGCCCCAGATTAACGTTTCTACTTCAAAATGATACACTATGGAGATAAAATTTACAAGAGAATGCTACCTGCAATAATGATCAGTGTAAGGGTATTTTTACCTGCAAAGCAAAACAAGTAACAGTTAGCACAATAATACATGTTTGGACATTGTTGTCTTTAAAATTTCCAATACCAGAAACACAATAAGCGCACACACATACACATAGAAAAAGAGATTAATGTATGATATGCAAGAACCTTTGGCCTTAGCAGGTGGTCTCTCGCAGAATTTTTTACGACTACTGGAATCACTTAAACTCGAGAATTCAGAAGCTAACATTACAAACATATAGTTATATTCATATATAGTTTGATCATGGGGCAAGGGTAGAAGGGTGCAGTTCTGTGGGGTACCCATATGGACTTTAATGCCCAATTTATAACAAGGATTGTGAACATCAACATTATAATGTAGTTTCTTGCATTTGAGCAAAGTTATGTTCAGCTGGTCTTGATAACAAATGAGATTATATGGAATAGATCTATTGAGAACATCACAGTTTTGATGTGTTAGATTTTCCGCAAACGACGTGTTAAGATCCATAAAGCTTCTATCTGAAATATTTTTTACTTTTGAGATTAGAATGTCGTTGAGCTGTTGTTCTGGAGGAATATTGCTTTGAGGATCTGTGAAATTGTACGTTAACGAGCCCAGATTTTTGCATCCGAAAGAAAGCGGAAATGGAAGCTGTGAACTCGAGGACTTACAAAGATGAAAGAAAATAAAAAGGAAAAGAAGAAACATGATGATGAACGATGCAAGATCAAAGTGTAAAAAAAGGCTTCATATAACAAGTGTTTTTATCAGATCAAACACGTCAGTTGACTCGAAGTCTTTCAAGGTTCAAAAAGGGATCAACTTTTTCCACATTGACTAATTGACTAAACCAACTATCAAGACAAGAAATAAGCATACTGGACAAGGCCTTGGGCTAAAAAGGCAAGATACATGGGCTTTTTATAAGACGTAAGTAACCAGGAGAATAACCAATCTTATCTGGCCCGAAAGTTAACTGGTCTATTCTTGCGTAAAAAATAAAAGACCAGATACATGATTGTTAACATTTTTATTGCTCGTGAAAAAAAAATCAAAATCTACCTTCTTTCAAGTTATTTGCTAACTATTGGTAACTTCAACCTATTTACGTAAATTTGGTTTATATTTATTTTCAATGGGTCGAAAGAGTAAAATCTGCACAAGTGTATTCAAATAATTTCTCCTCCAAAAAAAGATTATAATTAAAATAAATAGTTTTTAATATTGTACTTAATAATAAGAGTTTTAGTACATAATTAAATATATGAATTTTCATTATTTTTTTAAGTGTTCTGAGGGTTTACGTCTACCCTGTCTGTTTTGACCCATATTCATATGATTCATTTTTACCCATACCCAACTAACACGTCTTGTCAGCTCTTAGATTTTAGTTACCACATTAAACTACACAAAATAAGCTAACATATAAACTGAGTTAGAGTTGCAATCTTGCAGAATGCAAAAAAGGCTGATGTCGATTCTGAAATTGGGATGCAACTAAGTCAAAGTCAAACTAGAACACTCCAGCATTTTATTTTAACCACATACATACAGCACCAAGTCTAGTGCTCCAAAATGGACCAGAAAGCAGCCCTACATGCCCAACTGAGCCATTTGTTTTCAAATTGTTCACACGATGAAGTCAAGTTGCAAATAGTAAGCATGCTGAATTGACATATCTGTCTCCATCCATCATACTGTATTAATTTAAACTAATCAACCAAAAATTTCCTAACTAAAAATCTTTAGGTTAACAATAATCTTCCTCCACTCAAACATGCTATGTACTAATGTTACACTTATGAGGTGTAATCTGGAATGCTCATGTGAATTGTTCGTGGTAAGATGTGATGTTAATGCGAAAGTCAAGCCGACCAAAGACACTAATTATGAAACGAGCCTACCAGAAATGTGAATGTCGACGGATTTGGAAAAGTCCTAAGGATTATAATATAACTGTTCTTAAAAAGTCCGCGTTACATAAAACGCCAAATCACTCATAGATACGACTTTCGCAAATTCATGACTATATGTATATTGTACCATCACATTGACCCATGGATAATTGAGACAGAGACCCCCTTTGCCTTTTGTTAGCTAAAACATTAAAAAGTTGGGTCAATCTTTTAATTAATAGTTCCAACTGCACAAATTTATGACCTTCATGTCATGGGAATGATTATGATAGAAACTGATAGCACCTATATACATATACAGACTTGAAACCTGATACTAGTTCCTAAGACACTTAGGGGTGTTTGGGATTGCTTATAAAACTGTGTTATATGCTTATTGTGTTCTACTTAATACATCAAATAAACAAGTAATAAGCAATAGCCAATAAGTTAAAATATCTAATGCCAAAAGAGTATTTGTCAATCTGTAGTTTTTTTATTTACAGTTTGTCATTAACTTGAAGTAGACGCCAAAAGATAAAAAGTTGCTAATGGCACAACGCCACATACTACAAATATGCAAGTTGCTAATATTTTTATATCAAGTTATTATAATATCTAAAATCTTTAATAATATATCTTGTTATCAACTTGCATCGCAAGGGGTGAGCATACCGGACCGGACCGGAAGACCGGACCGAAGGTATTTCGGTCCGGTGTTTTGGACTAATTTGGTCCTCGGTTAGGTCCGGTCCGGTCCGGTCCGACAAAAACCCGATGATAATGCCGTGTAAGACCGGACCGGACCGAAGACCGACCCGGACCGGACAGACCCGGACCGTACCATTTCGGTCCGGTCCGCGGTCCGGCATCTTTTCCTATCACATATTCAGCCATCTTTTCCTTTTTCCAAGTTCAAGCTATGTGTGCTTCAAAAATTCGTATCTCATTCTTACATACATGTATACGTGTAGATTTTTGTAATTGAATAATAGCCTATTGCAAGAATCTAACATATGTGTATAATCAAATGAAAAAGAAAAGATTATATACACAAGTGTTGCTACCTACCATGTTAGACCGAGCTATAGTTTATTTCTGAATCGGTAGTTGTAGATTCCAAATTTAGTATAATAATTTAACCAAGTTTTGTTAAATATACAAGAAAACTTAATAAACAAAACATAAATATCCTAAGAATATACACTATAAGTTATACTTAACTTATTTAATTGAAAGAAACTCTGATGAAAACACCAGTTTCATCACTGTTATCCGGTTAAACAACATATAGTAGTTTCATTTTCACTCGAAGGACGGAACCAAAAACAAATACGATCAAGTGCACAGATTATTTTGAACCGTTACACTATAAACATATTTGATGAACATGATGCATTTAAGACGCATCTAGAAAAAATCAATGTTTTTATTAAATTAACACTATATCAAAAAAATTCATATGTGTCTTGATACCCTACGGGAACCCCTAGTTCCATCCCTGTTTTTACCAGATTTATTTTAAAAATCATTCTGTAAATTACAATCATACAAGCTTGTAGGCCATTCATTAAAAACATGATAATTGCCTAGCTTAGTCGCTAAAAAGGTAAAACCGAAAGAAGAAAACAATTTACAAAGTTTTTAGCATAAACTACAATTGAAACGTAGTGTGTTATGTATAAAATTTTCAGTTTTCGAGAGTAAAGGGTAAGTAATGCTATATGAATCTAACACACCGCTACATTATAGTAATACACGTATTAACACTGCAATAATAACACCAATCATCTTGGTGCGGGAAGATAGGAAATTTATTTGCCTTAGAGCTATGGTTGCAGTAACGAGCAACCCTCGTTGGTTTTTACGTGACATCAAGTTGGCTGCAAGTTATTGCACCGCTATATGAGTTAGTTGGTTTGAGTTGGTTGCTTCGTTGGTTTACGAACGAGACGTTGGTTTGTGTATTTTTTCTAATTAATTTTTATAATGAGTTTGTGTTTTAATTAGTTATGGTGGGTCTTAAAAGTGTAAGTTACATACAAACGAGACATGCAGACCCGTGCGATGCACACGGCTTGTGTCAAATTTTTTTCTCATGTGGTCGCTTGCATAATGATTTTGTTAGAATGTTGATGCGTTAATCTGATTGTGTATACTTTGGGAATTGGCCGTGTAATGTTTAGATGCGTTGTTGAACATGCAAACCCGTGCGATGCACACGTGTTGTATCTAAGTGCTTATTGCATAATGATTCAGGCTACTTCAAAATAAGCCTTAAGAAAGGAATAGTAATAATTAAGTAATTATTCTAAACATATCTCGTGAAATACATGTGGAAGGACCATGTCAATAATATTTACATATCTACAATTACTAACATCTTTAGAATATGCTCGCAACGCACCACTCGTGAAGTTTGCTCAAGTAAAACGAAATAGACAAAAAAAAATAGAAATACCATAATAAAAAAATATACACTAAGATACTACGGATAAAAAAGAACATGCGATAAAATTAACCATCCCCATAATTTTCATTTAACAACAACGTTTTCTAACCTAGCTAAATTAGTAATTTTCGAATGGATTGCACCTGGCCCAATTACAATGACAAAAATGATCAGCCCAAATATGATATCCCTAATATTTAGGTTAGTATAAAATCTCTCAACCCTAATTGCTCTTCTTATTCAAAAAAACGCCTGCATCCCACTATCTTTTCCTCTCAAGACCAAAACGCATCAACAACTATATAGTCAATACCTCACATATCCCCTCACAAAGGTAAATAGTGTCAAATCTATCCTGGATGTTTAAACTGTTAGACGTTATATTTCGAAACTTGTTTGTCTTCTTCTAACTCGTTTCCACAGCGAGATATGGAAAAAATTCAAACGGCAAGCTCTTGTGGTATGGTGGCGAGTGGTGGCGAGGTGCCATGTCAAAAACGCCACCATACCGTTATCTTTCCAAAAGGTCTCAGCTAGGTTTTGTTGTTTGTTTTTTTCTATCTAAACGAAACAAAGATATATTATAACAGAATTGTTATAAATCTAATCATTATTTTCGAATATAAAAGAGAAGTTTTTCTTCTTGAAGATCTATTTTTTAAAAACATTTTAAAGATCTACGATGATATTCGTTATCGTGTACGATCTTGTAAGGTCATGACGTTGTTGCACAACACCGAAGAAAAGAAATTATGAGATCATTAATTTTCATTAAAGTTCAAATCTGTTATGGGTTGATGATGTGGTTGTAGTTTTGTTGTGATATGAGGAGGATGGGAGTATGATAGATGAGGAATTGTTGTTCGAAGAAGAGAATACTGTTTGATTATGGTTTTTTCTTCTTGTTCTTGAAGTAGACTCGTCTCACTCGTAAATACTGAGTTTGCACTCCGTCCCTGTCTAGATTTACTTTATTATATCACATACTGCAGTGAAACAGAAAACAAAAGTGATATTGTTTGCACATCCTAATTGGTGAGTTTATATAGAAACTCAAGAGTGAGGATATGAAGAGACTTTATAAATAGCAAATCTTTTGATTTTCTTAATAACTGAAACTATAAAGGGTATTGATTAAGGAGTATATAGGATGCTAAAAAGACTAAAAGTTGCACAAATTGGAATCACATTACAAATCATTGATCACGTAATCATTAATACTCCAAGATATTGAGTTTTCAGTAATAGCAGTTGATTTTGTACTTAGGGCACTCAGGATGAAAACAAATCATTTAAAAAATACAGCCTCCAAAATTTAGGGCTCCATCTTTAGTATAACCATTGATCATGCCATTTATTCACATTGATTTGTACAATATACAAAGCTTGTGTTACACAACTTGAAGCCTACACAATATATACATCAATAGAACACACACATAAATTACTTATCTTATAAACAACAAAGGAAAACAAAATTATAAAGCCTAAAGCCTAAAGCCAAATTTCGAAATTCGGGTTCCCCTTTTCAGTGGATCCCTAATTTCGACCAAAGAGAATACAACGAACACTAAATTCGAATGGACCGAAAATTTCGGGTTCCCTTTCATGGGGATCCCTAATTTCGACCAAGAGAGAAGATGAACTTATCTATAACAACAAAGAAAACAATAGTTCTAAATCCTAAAGCCTAAAGCTTAAAGCCTAAAGCCTAAAGCCTAAAGTCTAAACAATGGACCGAAATTATGGGCTCCCTTTCATGAGGATCCCTAATTTCGACCAAGAGAGAAGAGATGAGAGGTATGGGATGAAAAATGAGGTTTAGGGACCCCCTATTTATAGTGTTAGGATTAGGGTTAACTTTGAGAAAAAGCTACATAATCTTTACACAAATGGTCCCTCCCTCATTAATACTTTGACACAAATGGTCCTTCCCTCATTAATACTGCTGCATTAAATGTAAAAACTCTACATATTTTTCGGTATAATTATGGAAGCATGGGGTACTCCTCAAGATGCTTATCAATGTATGCAGTAGGGTTTTGTACTTATGGCTCTCTGGGTGAGACAAATCATTTAAAGATACAGCCCCAATAAATTTAGGGGCTCAATCTTTTAGTATAATAGATTACTGTGATATTGCTTTTTAATGTGTGAATTAAATGTAAGTTAGATAAGGAAAAGACGCTCAATTGCTAGTAGTTTATAAGTTAATGCATTTTGTGCTCTTAGAGCATCGGGTATTCTAAGTTATGGCTTGAGCCATCTCCGAAAACACCATTTGATGGCACGAGACCCATACCGCACCTCGCGTTTTCGAGTGTTGAGCCACCACCACCACACCAAATGGTCCCGGAAAAACGCCAAATGATGGCACGAGACTCACATCGTAAGTCGCGTTTTCAGGTATTTTTCTCGTGTTATGAGAAAACGCCAGAAGTTAAGGGTACTTGACGGCACCAGAAATGTGATGTTATGGAAAAAGTGATATTTTTGGTATTATGGGGTATTCTATGAGAAAAAAAATACTGATGTGGCAACACTTTTCTCATAACACTATATTATGACACCATAAAATACTTAATGCTCTTATACGTGTGATTTATTACCAACTTTATTAGTAGTAACAAAATATAACCGTTAATATGCTAAAATTAGAAAAACTTACGAGGTTTGCAACTCTTTGAGTGGGGCCTATCAGTACAAAAACAAACAAACCGCTCATCAGTCGCATTATACCCACACATCCCCCCACTTTTTGCACATTCACCACAATCCGTCGCGCGCCACGTCAGCTCAAACCCTCGCTCCATCACCTCATTATAATTCATGCCATCCACGCGCCACCGTTCACCACCACCCACCTCAACCGGCGCCTTCACAACCACACCACATCTCCCTGTCATGTTCCTCAGATTCGTATCATTTTCAAGCATAGCATACTTTGTAGCATTCTTCTCACATGACCCGACCCGATAAATATCCATATCCGATGAAGTATTACCGGAGCAGTTCGACATTAATACGAGGTTTTGAGTTGTATGGTTATTAATTGACCACCGCCGACTAGTCGTGAAATTTCGGATATCCAAATTTTCGCACTTCTGACTATTGTTAGTAAAAGTCAAAGTTGCTGTATTCTCAAGTCTAACTTTTTTTCCCTTGTAATCAATATCTTTAACTTTGTATATATTTTCAGACAGGTTAATAACAGCTGAACCAATACTACTGTTGCATTGAACCTCAAATCTAGGATGGCCACATAGAGGATCTTGCTTATGTTTTATAATAAATGGATATGAAATATTAACACCATCACCGCAATCTTTGGGTATACATAAGTTAAAATATGGATCCAAACATAAAATTTGTTTCAGGAGTAAGAATAAGGTGAGGAAAATGGGGTATATGAGTTTTTTCATTGGTATTATTTTTTATGAGATGTGTGTTTTTGTGAATGATGATTTATATTGGTTTAATATGGAAAGGAATAAGATAAGAATACGATGGTGGTGTGTTTTGATTTGACTTAGGTGGTAATAATGATGGAGTTTGGGATTTGAGATATAGTTGAATGTGACAAATGTTGTATTGGTATTGAATATTCTATGAAAGAGTATATGAGGGTTGAATATTGGTATTGTTGGGTTGGTTAAAAAGACCCTAAAAATCATTTGTACCCTTTATGTTTTTCGGTTTTTTATTTTATTTTTATTTTTATAATTTTGTTTATGTTATAAAACCGTGAAACGAAAAATACGGAATAAAAGTTATAAGGTTTAACAAGTCAAAAGTATTAAACTGACAAAAAATACGAAACAAAAACTGATAAAAAACTGTGTTACACTATAAATTGAGAGATAAAAGAAATCAAAGGTACATAATATCTGTACTTTTGGTGAGCCGGGAGGGGTACTAATAGTAGCACCGGCATTATGGTGGCATTGAAAATGAATTAAGACGAAGCACCTTTTGGATTAATCTGATTTAGTATGCTAGTTTAATTATTTCTTAGAAAAATTAAATGGCAGAAATCATTTACGTCGTTAATCGTTTGTTTAATCTGATTTCGTCTACTGCTCCTCACATCAACAAATTACCATTATCACGACGCGCCCTAATGTTACAACCACTTTTATCTCTTTGTGATAAATTACTAACCGTTATAACATAAATTTACTTGTCCTCGTTAAATTATACATAGACAAGCTTAACTATGCTTCTTTGGTTTACTTTTTCAAAAATCTTTGTGAAGGTTTTGAGGTATTTTAAAGGTGAATCCACTAGTGTTGTGGCCGCTACTGTTGTTAAATGGTTGAAAGCTAACACGAGCAAGGGCGGATCCACTCTTTGGGTTCCCGAGGGGGGGGGTGCCCTCCATGACTAGACCAAAAAATGAGATTATAGTGTATTTTTTTCTTCAATTTTGAGCGTTTTTTTTAAATGCCTCCCACTCAAAACTCAAATTATAACACCCCGTGATTTCAGGTCATGTTACGACTCCGAGATTTCATTATTTAACTATTTCTTTTGACTTTAACTCATTTCCCGTAGCTATGCATTTAAACCGCTTTAGTTAAATCGCGTAGGCACAAAAATTTAACGTTTAGCTAGAGTTGTAACCTAAACTTATTAAGACTTTACTTGACCCATTCATATTCGTTGTTTAATTCATTTTCACGACAAGAAAAGTTATATGATCGCGTCCATTTAATTTTATCAAGGTAAATCCATTTAAAACAATCTACACCAAAGTTTTAACTTCTATAAATTAGGAAACTAAATAAAACTTAGATAAAAACCCATGTGCTCCTACAATTTAGCAAAATTTCGTGTATACTCCCCCTCCCAATTTCATCACAGCCATGATAGTTAAAATAGATAATGATATACACAAAATCATGTCCCTAGTATCACTCTTTTACCCAACAAGTAAAAACCCAACGCCACTTTTTATAAAACCCACACACACTCGTGACTTCCTGGCCTCTTTTATCCTTGATCCTGCTCCCACGAAATCCACAGTATACTCCTTTAATTCACTATACCTTGACTATGTAGAAACCCAAGTATTCTTTACCTTGAATGTGATTACACAAGAATGTGACTTAAGAACAAGTTACTATACATGCCAATGTATGCGTGTATATGAAGACCATACATACTTCTCTGAAACCACAGCAACAACTCAACTCAGGAGCCTCATACTTCATTATCCCACTTTGGTTTCTTGTTCTCTTGATCTCGACTCATACACAACACACAAACAAACCCACGCCCTTTTGTACCTTCGTCATATACAAAACCCTAACCCTACATTCGTCCCTTTTAGTTTTCGTCGACACTCAGACAAGCAAGGTGTAATACGTGGAGTTGCAGGAGCTAGAGGGGTGAGTATTGTGGGAAACGCTTGGTTTAAAATTAGGGTTTCGATCAAGAAGGTTTTAGCCATTAGGGTTTTCGTTTGGGTGTTTTGGTTTGTATACGCAAGGGGTAAAAAGAGCCGAGCTTCTTCCAACTTTTGTGAGTCTCATGCTTTTATACCCTATCATCTTAAGTATGCAATATATGTATCTTAGTGTTGTGCTTGAGAAAACTAGTGTAGAAAAGTTATTATGAAACTAATTTTTGAAAATTATGCAAACCTTCTGATGTATGCGGGTTCATTGAGAAACCCGTATACAAAACTTGACCAATGGAATTTCTGAACTTATCATTCGTTAACATAGTATAGGATTAGCATTCATGCAAAATTTTAGCTTTTGACACATTATAACGAAGCAGGAAATAGACCTACAAATCTGTTATTTTATGTATGGAAATTGCCTGTTAGGTAGACTTTAAGCCTCGTTCTGACCCACTTAGACTTAAGCATAGAGTCAACAAATAGGGGCGTTTTATAATGGACCTAGTAAACTTCATTTAGTAAATCTAATCGCGGAAAAAGATTAAGAAACGAACTCGTAAATAGGGATGAAAGTTAATACTGCTGGCGTGTACACAATAGTTAAAACTGTTGACAATCGCAACCCCCCTCCCTTTGCACTCGTTTTTGACCTAGCTATCGACCCCTAAGCGTAAAACTTATAAAAGACGAATTGTAGTACTCCTGGCCTAGTTTACAAATGTATTTTCAGTTTGTTATAAGGTTGCGTAACGAATCCGAAAACTAAGCTTAAAGTTAGTACTTGTGTCATGTTTTTCGACCAAGTTAATACTATTGGCTGAATGGTCGACACCTCTTACTTTGCCCTCGTTTTTAGTCACTAAAACGACTTCAAATTGCAAAACTTATAAAAGATGAAATGTTGTACTTCTGGCCTAGTTTTCAAAACCACTTTTTGTTTGAAATTTCATTGAGTAACGAGTCTAGGATTTGATTTTAAACTTTTGTGTTTGTCCCCTAAACTTTATAAAGAAAACTTAATTTTAAATGCTTTTTGTTATAACTCGGTCCAATTGATTAACACGTTTAGAGACCAAACCAAATATCTATTGAATTAACTATAAAAGTACCTACGACCTAGTTTCTAAATTACCCGATATCATACTTACATGTTTGATTGTAAGAGATTATGACCCAATACATTTGGCAAAGTTTCATGAACAACCACATTTTAAGCAAGAAATATGTTCTCAACTCAAGCACAATACTAAGAACAAGATTTCATACATTTTAGGATATTACATGATTAGTAATATGCGTATTATTCATTTAGGTAGCGGATAGAGTTTGCATCATTTTTCGTGCCTACATTTATTTGATATGATCTTGATATTGCATCAAGGTAAGTTTATAGTCCCCACTTTTATAATTTTCAATCATTTATCAAATCTCGGAGATGAGATCATGTTTGTTTTACAAAATGGATGCAAGTACATTTTAATTCAAATATTACGAGTTTGCCTAAGTAGCTATAACCCACTATGCCATCATCATGAACTGTCAATTGCATAGATGTAATTATAAATTGCATTATGTGAGTGCGAATGTTATGAATAGATCTATTTGGGATTAACATCCATGTTCGGGCAAGTAGCACTTGCTAGTTTACCTGTTGTCCAGAAACGACGAATGTATACCATTTGGAATCATAGGTGTTACGGGTTGAACATCTACATTGGGCACCATCATTCATGTGTATTTGATATACATACATTGTTTAGATCTGTGTCATGAGCTTAGTGCATTTCGTAATATATTTTTGTGATATTGTAATTGTTACTTTATTGCAGGGAAATCTTACTATCCGCTTCATTTAATTTATAAACCTATAAATTCACCAACATTATTGTTGACAGTTTTAACATGTTTTCTCAGGTCAATAAGGTGTAAGTCATGGATACATTGGATGGTCATCTTTTGAAGTCATATTATCATAAATATTTACATGCATTACATTTTGGGATATTGTTATGTTGGTAAATCTTTACTTTTTCAAGTTAAACAAGTTAAGCCTATGAGCTTTGTGACGAACCATTTATGAAATCCAATATATCAGTTTTTAAACGACTCTTTTAGAGGTCGTTCTCTTAATTTGTGCTATTGATCTATGAAGTAATACTCCCGGAACATCATATTCTGTTGTGGCCCATTTTGGGGATGTTACAGTTGGAATTTAACCACTGCAAGCTTGGATGCCCTGCTCGTGTGATCGTAGGAGAATGTAGGATCGCAGAGTAAGTATAGGACAAACCTTAAATGAAAATTCGGGTTTGTCGACATTAGAACCACTAATAGAACTTATAATTGAACATTGCACAGGAAAATGTAATCGTATCATTAGTAGTGAAATGGTTAGGTTAGCACGCCTTTCTCCATGGATTCTTCTATCTATTTACTTTATTTACTTTTTTGTAATTCTTAAAATCAACTTAAAACCATTTTCAAATCGTGACAATAATCAAATTAAACTATTTAACCTTAGCTCTTGGGACGACTTCGGATTTACCAAACTACTGCACTACATACGACCGGGTTCTCTACCCGCTAGTGTGTGTATCGGTAAACGAGTTTTATAAATTTAAAAGTTGGTAAAATATTATTAAAATAATTTACGCATCAAATTTTTGGCGCCGTTGCCGGGGAGTTAATTTTAGTTGTAGTTTGATTTCTAAAATTTTCATTGATTTCTCAGGAAACATGATGAACAGGTAGATATTGAAAACCTCACCATCGAACAATACCTAATGTTGACACAGGAAAGCCAAACACAGGGAATGGTTAGAACTGAATTCGGTAGGATGATTACAAAGGATATCGAAGACATGACTATTGCAGAATATATGGAGTATGAGGCAGAAATAAAAAGGAATCCTTGGGATTATGCTAAATCATGTACTAGGAATTCATGATCAACCAACCTTAGAGAAAGTAAGATCTTGGAAAATAAGCATCAACCCGACAAATTAAAAACCAATGATTATTTTCCCTCAATCACTCCTTGTTTCAAACCTGCCTGACCAATTACCAATGATATACATGAACCTTTAAAAAAAAGACCCTAATGATTGTCAACTCTCGACACCTAACTCTCATCATGAAATAGAAGAAGTGAGTTCTAACGAAGATGTAGATGAATGGTTGAATGCAGAAATGAGTAAACGCGTGATTGGGCAAGATAAGGAAGAAGAACACGCTTTGATTAACATTCTCAAAACAGTAGTTGAAGAGTGCAAGTCAATTTACAAAAAAGCTCAAATACCTTCTAGCAGGACTAGCAAAATTTTGGGGGTATCCTTCGTAGCAGAAGAAGAAGAAGGGAAAAGTTCAGAAACCTTACTATGCAAGCAACAGTCTAATGAAATAAACCCAAAAGGTTTTACTCTTCCTTGCACTATTAGTAATCTTAAGATATATGATGTGGCTGATGTAGGAGCAGGAATTAATATGATGCCTAAATCACTATTTGAACATTTGAAGTTGACTAACCTTAAGAAAACCAGCATGGTTGTTGAAATGGCTGATATGACAAAAAAGGCTCCATTAGGAATTGTGGAAAATATCCCATTAAAAATCGATAAGTTCTTATTTCGTTCCGATTTTGTAGTTATTGACACACTAGAAGGACCTAACGAAACAATGCTTTTGGGTAGACCATTTTTGGCCATAATACATGCTCAGATAGATGTTTTCAAGGGAGAAATTTTGTTAGGAATAGGCAATGAAAAAGTAAAGTTTGATACAAATGAAGAAATATGTCACTCTAGAGTTCCTCGTGAAAATTTTTACATGGCAAGCTCTATACAGAAAGGCAAATACTTCAATCCTCATGAAGTTAAAAATGATGATTCCCCTGCATTGGAACAAAGAACCCTTCACTATAGCGAGGAAAGCATAGACACTGTTGATTATAGTGATGATAGTCAAGAGGATGAAGTAGGAAGCCATCTCTCGGATGATGTAGTATCGAGATGGCATGTTTGCAAACCTGCTCAAGTAACCTTTAAGGTCTACGAAGAAGATTACCGGATATGGCCTACTTGCAATCCCGATTTAAGCTTTTGTAGTGGGTATGATGCTATTTATCAAAAAGAAAAAATGGGATGCTCAAGCAATGGGTATGTTTCCGAGATCAGGAGAGACAGAGTGTCGGGGTAAATGGGATGAAATTTGTTGACTTCCTTAAAGTAAGGTATGGGAACAAGAATATTGACGGTATAACTCGTGAACGACGATACTACGAATGGGTAACACAAAATTACGACTTTAACACCACAAAGTATGTAGACCCATACGACTCTCACCATGAAAAATCCCACGACTACGTTCCTCAAAATGATCACATAGAAAATGACACTTTACGCATAAACACCTACTTCCCTGACGTCCCCTAAACACAACTTAAAAAACCACGTCTTAGGGATAATTTATTTAAAGAATAGGTAAAAGAAAACTTTTATTTTGAAGGTAACTTTGAAAGGACAAAGGATAACCCATACTCTAGGAATTTTGAGGTATACAAGGGAGAGTTTGACGATGAGATTAAGCAGTTGGAAATGAATATGAGTTAAAAGCACAAAGAAAAATATATGCCTTGGAAGAAGTATGGGAGAAATGTGAAATGTTTCATGATTCAACCAAACAATGGTATGATAAAGGATTTGAGGAAGAAGAACTATGGAAAATAGAAAACCCTAGTTGCGCTCACTACCAGTGCAAGATACCCCTAGATCACCTTGTCAAGCCAATCATGTTTAAAACCTATATGTTTCGTTACACCATTTCGCCTTAGCCTACCCTATAGTCTTTATTTTCTTTGTGTTGAAATCTCTGGCTACTTAAGTTCATGGTTCGGGGGAACGGGATCGAAAATTGTATGCATTCGTGGAAAACCAATCAGTTATAATCCATAAAGACCCCCCCCTGTATCATCACTTTCGACGTTGTTCATCTCAAGTGAGGGGATGTGCGTATAATATCAGATGCTGTAGGGGCAATAATAAAAAGATATAAACTCCTGTAGCATTTGCATGTTTAAATGAAGAAAATAGGGT
>BQNB010002576.1:80448-119949 GCA_026074375.1 Tanacetum coccineum | reverse complement strand
TTCTTTTGTTTTACTTTCTCTCTCTAAAATCTCTTTTTTCTTATTTTTGTGTTTGAGGTGATGAAATGATATCCTAACATAATATATTATTGTTTTTACTTTTTAAACAGTGTGTTTTTTGTCAAGACAATAATTTAGGGACAAAGGGCTACTAGTTGTATAAATACTAATACGTAGATGATTACCCACACATAGCGGCGATGATGTATAATATCGTCAATTTGTGTGTGACCTTTTTTTATGTATATACAGGTGTGCATTAAGCGAGAGTGGAAAAAGTTAGTGCTTAAATTGTTATTAATTGTTTAAAATATTTAATAGATTGCATAACTTTTTATAAGTAAGTATATTTTAGTCAAACAACATTACTTATTTTTTGAGTTTAAGAAAATATGTTTTTTATATGTAGTATAGATATTTTAATTAGGTAAATGTAACTTAGTTTTGACATCATATAAGTTTGCTTGAATGCTAGGTGTAGTGAGTTATATGTGTATTTATATGCGTCGTCTAGTCAACTTTTACTCAATAACGATTATATAACACGAAACCAAAAAAAAACTATCCTAATAACATTCCTATAACATGCTACCAAAAAAACTCTACTTACACTTAAATAAGAAGAAGAAAAAAATTATAACGCTCATTAACCGGACGGCTGGGGCCTATAACGCCCAGCTCCGGTGCAACCATAACATGAATAATGACGTAATAAAGGAAAGAAGGTGCCTATAACATGGTGATAACAGTGGATCGTGCCCTCTTATGTTGATACGTGTTTGCTCGTATGTTAAACAAAAAATAATGTGTTCATTTGTTTCGGTAGGGACATTTTTTAAACATCTCGCTCAGGGCATCCAAAACCTCAGGACTGGCCCTGATCGTGTTCCTAATTGATATATATCAACTTCGCCCGGATGTAGACTATTCAATGTACTCGTAAACAACAACCGCCGCGGAATACTTGTACCAAATAATTGTTTGCTTTTCATGTACATGTTAAAAGATTACATGGTAAGTTAATGGATATTATATTAGAGTTTTGCTATATCTTTATAGTTCATATTTTTACATATCTTATTACCAAGGTTGCAAAAATCGTGAATCGTTAGACGGGCGGTCGAAAAACTTGTAGCTTGTAATCGGTCAAGGTGGGATTAATCGGGTTGGCATTTTTGGTCAAATTTGGGTATATTCGGCAAGTTTTGTGTATTTCCGTCGAGTTTTAGATATTATTGGCAAATTTTTTTCTAAAAAGCAACTTGTAATAGATTTAAACAGTTAATATAAGTGATCAAAACAAGTTTATGATGAGTTTTAGGTACTTCCGGCAAGATTAGAAGGTTTCCGGTAAGTTTGACCACCGTTGACCACCGTTAATCGCCGTTGACCACCGTTGACCTATTTGTTTGACCTTGTTACATTAATCGGCAAGGTTGGTGGCCTTGTAGCGTCTAATCAGCGATTAATCGGCCTTGTAGACCTTGTTTTGCAACACTGCTTATTACCCCGCATTGTGTTTTTCACTTATTATCTTTTTTAGTTAACGTTTTTCTGGAAAAAAAAATCTCTCTTAATGATTTATCACGTGTCACGAGATGTAAGTATAAACGTGAGTAAATACCAAACAAAAAGAAATGTCATTCATATCCCAAAGCATATGCCTTTTATCATGTAAGGACACGTTTGGTACAAAGAATTTCAGAGATTAGAAATGAAGCAGAGAATTTGATTTCTTAAAAATAAAATCCAGTAAGAAAGTTTATTAAATTCCACTGTTTGGTAGCGTCAAAGAATTGAAAAAAAATAATCACGCAAACCTTTTTTTCCTTTTAAAAAAGATTTAAATAAAAAAATAAAAAAATAAAAAAATAAACAAATAATAATAATAAGAAATATTATTATTATAATAAATAATAATAATATATAATAATAAGAAATAAATAATAATAATAAACAACAAAAAATAAAAAAATTAAATAATAATAATAATAATAATATTAACAAATAATAAAATATTACTAATAATAAAAAACAATAAAATAATAATAGTAATAATAATAATAAA
The DNA here is from genome assembly GCA_026074375.1 of Tanacetum coccineum. Lineage (NCBI taxonomy): Eukaryota > Viridiplantae > Streptophyta > Magnoliopsida > Asterales > Asteraceae > Tanacetum > Tanacetum coccineum. The sequence goes on along the minus strand of BQNB010002576.1, from coordinate 117,881 downwards.
AAATAATAAATAATAATAATAATAATAAATATTAATAAAAAAAAATATAATAACAATAAATAATAATATAAAAATAAATAAATAATAATAATAATTTTAATATTTATAATAACAATAAATAATAACAATAAATAAAACGTAAATAAATTTCGTTTGTTTTGTGTAGGGGTGAGCAGAAAAAACCGAAGAAACCGAAACCGAACCAAAAACCAAAAAAACCGAACCGAAAAAACCGACCGAAACTAGAAACCGATGGCTCGGTTTTTACCTTTTTAAAAACCAAAAAATTTCGGTTCGGTTTCGATTTTCGTCCAAAAACCGAACCGTAAAAACCGAACCGAACCGAACCTCTTTTATTATATAAATATATTTTATATAATATAAATAAATAATAAATTCATATTCATTTTGTAGTTAGAATTAAAATATATTTATCTTAATGTTTGTATGCGTGTTTGTCATGTAAGTGTGTTTATTTGACAATATATCATTACATATATGACTGTGATCATATTATGTGTATATTTATTTGCATGTGTGTCTCTCATTTATATGTGTTTAATTGTAAAAATTTGGGATAAATATTATTAGGCTTGGATTGGCAAAAAAAGTAAAGAATAATAACCAATTTTCGACGGAAAAAAGTTTTTTAATATAAATTGGTCACACCAAAATATAAACGGTTTAAAACCGAAAAACCGAACCGAAACCGATAATAAACCGAAAAAACCGAACCGCCAAAAACTGAACGCTTTCGGTTTTATAAAAACCGAAAATATTTCGGTTCGGTTTCGGTTTTAGCTAAAAACCGACCCATACTGAATTGTGCACACCCCTAGTTTTGTGGCTCAAATGAATTCTCACAAGTAAGAAATGATTTCCACACCAATTACAAAGGACCCAACTCTTTAAAGAATTCGAATCTCCACTTTTTTTCTTTCTCTACCAACCAAACAATGAAAATGAAATCAATTTCATTTCTCTTTTTCTAACTCCCTCTACCAATGGTATACTATATAACAATGATCACAACAATATGTTGCAAACTACATTTAAATCATAATTTATACGCCTAGCTTTCAATATATAGAATTGTGTAAATAGATATACATGAATGTATGTGTTTGATATAACTATTATGAGTAGTACACGTGAGAAACGTTAGATAAGAGCATCTTGAATGGAGGGTGCAATATAGTGCAATATAGTGGGCGTTTGGCTAAGCTTATAAATTGGGCGTATGCTTATGTTATATAAGCTGCTAATGGTTTATATATAATGAGCTCAAAAGCTCTTGTTAAGTGTTTGGTTTAACTTATATAACTAATAAGGTGAAATGACAAAAAAATATATAAAAATTAAATGGGTGTAATTATTAGATGAGGGTATAAAAGTTTTTTTATATATAATATTTGTATATAAGCTCACTCCTCCTTATATAAGCCACAAAGTTTGAGTTTACCAAAACCCCCTTATATAAGCTTATAAGGCCAGTCATATAAGCTTAGCTAAACACTTAGTTTATGCTTATTTAACACATATAAGCTAATAAACTCATAAGCCCATCATATAAGCTTAGCCAAACACCCCTATGGAGTTTAGTGGATTGACACATCACTGACACATCAGCATCTTATTATTTTATATAAACTCTCACAATGCATTGAACTTTACATAGTTTAATGTATTTTCACATCATCATAAATTTAATCATTTTTTAAGATTACATTAATATAAAAAGCGAGAAGTGCAAAAATCATCCCTGTGGTTTGTCAAAAAACCGTCTCACGTCCCTCGTTAAATAATTGTCCAAACCACATCCCTCCGTCAATGTTTTGGGACACGATACATCCCTTGGACTAACGGTGCAAATTTCTTCTCGTTAATTATTAACGAGGGTCTAATTTTTAACGGTGCAACTATATAGGAGGGTTTTGTTGTCTTTTTGCTGCCACAGGGATGATTTTTGCACTTCTCTCTTATTTTTTTTTGTTTTTTAATTAAAAAAAAAACTTTTTTACATTATTATTCGTAAAAAAAATTAATTTTTTTGACAAAATCTTAAAAAAAAATTCGCACTTTACAAAAATCTTATTTGTTTAAATTTTTTTTAGTTTTGTTTGTTTTTTAAAAAAAATTTACAAAAGTTTAAAAAAAAATTCGTACTTTTACAATCTTAGTTTTGAAAAAAAAATGTAAAAATTTTGTATTTTTTAAAATCTTAGTATTTAAAAAGTACAAAAAAAAATTAAAAAGTTTTGTAAAAAAAAGTGCGAAATTTAAAAAGTGCGAAGTTTTTTAAAAAAATTAAAAATTTTAAAAAGTTTTTAAAACTACGATTTTGGTTCGATTATTTTTAAAAAAAATTAAAAATTTCGAACTTTTTTTACAGAACTTTTTTAAAAATTACGAAAAAGATTTAAATCTTTTTCAAAAAATTTAGATTTTTAAAAGTGCGAATTTAAAAAAAAAAAAAATTAAATGTACAATTTTTTTTTAAAAAGTTTTCTAAGAAAAGTACGAAATTTTTAAAAAAAATTAAAAAATAATCGAACCGAAATCGTAATTTAAAAAACTTTTTTTTAATTTTTTTTACAAAACTTTTTAAATTTTTTTAAAAAACTTCGCACTTTTTTTTAAAGATTTTGTAAAAAAAATTAAACTTTTTTACGAATAATAATGTAAACAAGTTTTTTTTTAATTAAAAAACAAACAAAAACTTTTTTTTAAGAAAGAAGCGCAAAAATCATCCATGTGGCAGCAAAAAGACAACAATACCCTCCTATATAGTTGCACCGTTAAAAATTAGACGCTCGTTAATACTTAACGGAATTTTTTTTTGCACTGTTAGTCCAAGATGTATCGTGTCCCAAAACATTGACAGAGGGATGTGTTTTGAACAATTATTTAACGAGGGACGTGAGACGGTTTTTTGACAAACCACAGAGATGATTTTTGCACTTCTCTCATATAAAAAAAAACATACACTATGGATGAATTAAATATTGAAGATGAAAAAGGACATTGAATTGAATATTATACCTTTATACTAAAACGCAGGAACGTAATCCCGAGGTTGCTGCATTGAATGCAGAAACCGGCCCGACCCGTTTTCTTTGGGTCGTAGTATAATGTCCCAGTTAACCATGCCACGTACCTGGCATACGTGTTGCCATCAGTAAACAAAAAACCACACACACCTGTACACCTTTTCTCTCTCTCATAACAAATTCCAACACACACACCTCTCTCGATCTTTCTTGCTTTCTCTCTAAATCAGATCTCATAGATCTCTAAATCAGATTTCATAGATGATAATATGGTTCGTCTTTGCTTCTGACGGTTTTAAAACCTATGGTCTACTCTTTTGTCGCTAAGTTGAAATCTAATGGAGTCGTTTTGATCGCAGTCTTTTCTTTGTTACTGCAATAAGAGATGAGCCAGGGTTTGTTTGGTGATGATGGTTTTGGTAGTGGAATTATTATTGGGTGTTTCGTTGCCGATAATTTTGGTGACTATTTTTAGGCCTTATTAAGCTTGAAGTAAAGAAGGTATACGTTTTAGTGCTTGATTTCATGATCTTTATGGTTAACTGTTACTGTTTGATTTCATGATCTTTATTGGGTTTATGTTTTTTTATGTTTCTAAAAAGGATTGTTTGCCATTATTTGTGAGTAAAAGTGATTTTTGATTAGATACCACTCAGATTTGATATTGACGCCCAGATTGTTGTTGTTACTGCTTAGAATCACGATTTATGGTTCCCACTTGCTTATACTTTCGGCTTATGCTCCTTCGATGCCACCGCTCCTTTCGTTGCCACTATACATGGCGTGCGACGATAGTGATGGGTGTGTGACGATGGTGATAGGCTCATAGGCTTTAAAACAAGCCAACATGTTAAAATTGAGCCGTATCTTGGCGGGGCAGCACGAGAACGTGTTTGCAGCCATGGCGGCTTGAAGTCTCTTTTAAAAAACCCGGGTCGGCCCGGTTCGTGCATTCATTGCATGTAAGGCAGTAATCCTTACCTTTTAATATAAAGGTATGCCACGTACGTGGCATGGTTAACCGGGACATTATACTACGCCCTAAAGAAAACGGGTCGGGCCGGTTTGTGCATTCAATGCAGCCTCGGGATTATGGTTTTGCGTTTTAATATAAAAGGTATAATTGTGGTGATATCGATTGTGAACGTCTATGTATAATCTCAGCCTTGGATATAAGGCACGTTCTGTGTGAAGGGGATGCGATAAGAATCATGGTGATAGCTATTGTGATTGGCTGTCATCAGCTTGAATGACTTGGATAACATGGCATTTTGTATATGCATTGTGGGAGGACGAGTTTTTTAGACTCGCAACCATGCTGTATTTTCAATCACTTTCTATTTCATGAGAATTGTGGTGATATCGATTACGAAAGGCTACGTATAATCTGAGCCTTGGATATAAGGCACGTTCTGTGTCGCAGCCATGGTGCATTTTCGATCAGTTTCTATTTCATGAGAATTTGTGAAAGGCTATGATGAATTTGAAAGGCTACCGAAAAAGACGAGATTATCCACAGCTTGGCGTGGCAACGTATTGCGTTTGCAGCCATGGCGGGTGCGTCCTCTGTCTTCGGTTTGCCTACCTGAGCCTCCTGTACAATCACGTCGCTAATCCTTATCTTTGCGATGTTAGGTAAACATGGCAGGATTGATGCCTTAAATGCGTTGAATGAAAAAAATGGCCCGACCCGTGTTTTTTGAGTCGTAGTATAATGTCCTGGTTACCCATTCTATTTCATCATTGCCACGTACGTAGGGTACGTGTTGCCATCAGTAAATAAAAAATATGTTGGGTAAACATGGCAAGATTGCTGCCTTAAATGCATTGAATGCAAAAATCGGCTCGACCTGTGTTTTTTTAGGTTGTAGTATAATGCCTCGATTACCAATTGTATTCCATCATTGCTACGTGTGTGGGGTACGTGTTACCATCGGTAATTAAAAACCGGAAAAACACACACCTATACACATACAGTTTATTATTGGTAGTATGTTTGGGAAAACAGATAGAGGGGAAAATGGAAATTTTTTTTGAGTAAGGAAACGAGACCAAGAAAGGGCATGATAAATGGGGTGGTGACCAGGGATGCAATCATGGTGGTTTGATGCAAGAAGGCGAGGTTCAGCCTTCTCTTTACTGAGGAGTGGTGCCTTCTGTCATCACGACCGCTCGATGCCACTGATCTCTTCATTGCCACCGTTCATGGTGCATGTCGATGTTGATCGGTGTGTGACAATCACGGTTGGTGATTCAAGTGACCAAAGAGAATGCAACTGTTGGTTTTTTTATGAAATTCATCGTTAGATTTTTGACGATTGAATCTTGGTTAGGCGTCACTATGCCTCTTGGATTGAAAGAGGTTGCTACGTCCTTGCTGACACGTGTTTGTGTTGCTGCTGTGAAACCACAGTAGTAAAAATATTTGTAGTCTTTGTTGACGAATGTTACTGTGTTTGGTGTGTGTTTTTTGTAAGCTGATAACGATATCGATTCCAAGAGGCTGTGATGATAATATTTGAGTGTCCCTAAGGAGATTCATTTAAAATTCAGATTGCGTGCATCTTGGCGGGGCAAGCTTACTAAGTTTGCAGCCATGGTAGCCGTATTCTCATATCCGATTGCTCACTTATCTGAGCCTCAAAATAATAAAACAATAACTGTTTCCATTCCCCTTGAGCAAAAAGTTGGTGGTCAGCGTGTCGGAAGACACCTTTTGAACAAAGCTACAAAAGACTAAGCCTTTGTTAATATTGGAGGCGAGTACGATTGTTTCTCCTTGCTTTTTAATATGTTGATATAAGCTACTAATAAATATTTTGTTATTGTTTTAGTATTTACAAATGTGCTATTGATGCAGGTCTCAGTCAACAGTAAGAAGCTTTGGTTTCCAATACATTGAACGATCATTTCAGGTAAATTGATTTTTAGTTTCCTAGCATTTATAATGGAAAGATGTCAGCGTTACATGTTACATTTCATTTATAGTCTAGAAAAAAGAAATAACTCCTCTAGATACTAATTCCACGCCCAAATTGCACCATGCTACAGGATGTTGCTGATTCGTGCAGAATTGGAGTTGCAACAAATGTTATTTTCGTCCTTGCTTTGGGATGGAAATCGGTCATTATATGTTCTTTTTGCAGTAGCGCCGATACTACAAAAGGAAGGATGAAGGATACAGAGTCATCTACCCTCCATGTTGTGCTCTTTGCCTATATGCAGTAACATCTGGATAAATATGTAAAAGTTACATGTTCTAGACTCAAAGGTTATACTCTTACTATCAACTTTTTATATGTCATAATACTGTTCATATATGTATTCCATTGGGTAAAAAAATACATAAGAGGTTGTTGCAAATTTGCGACGAGGAGTGCTTACTAGCCGAATCAAATAATAGCAAAACATCCACTGAATGCAGTTATCCAAACATCCCCTAACAACTTTTCTCTATATGTATGAAGGTAATGAAGGTTGGTGAAATCGGGTCACTATCACTGCCTCACAAACTAAACCGCATGGCATTGCTTATATCACTTTGTAAGGTACATTCATTTAGCCTTTCTAAAATATCTGTAACAAGTAAAGTTGTTACTATAAATTGGTTTCAGTTTTATGGATGGAAAGATAAACAGTAGTGGTATATGCATTGCATATAAATTATGATGGTAAAGAAAATTCCCAGATAAAAGATGAAACTCAAATTTTATTTAATCAGTTGCTGTTGTTTAAGTTTAGCTTCAGGTAGTAGGATTATGCCTCTTTTTATTAACAATCTGGGGGAGCAAAAGGTTTTAGCTAAAAGTTTAGAAGAACATGATATGTCAGAAAGCTTTCCCATATTCCAGAATAATTTTAGATTTTTTCTTTGAAAGCAGGTCATATGGCGTGTCTATACCAGATATAAACTCAACAAATGGACGTAAAGTTGGGAAGTCCATCTGAAAATAAAGAACCATATAATTAGAGGGAACGCTGCCCAATTAGCAATGGTTTGACTTGCCCCCTCCCCTATCTAACTCGGCCCAGTTTACGTAATGGTTGAAGTCTTCTATTGAAGGTGCAAATGTGTCAAGTTTAGTGTTTGATTTCATAATTTAATTTCCCATGGTATGTTAACAGTCCATGTATTCAATTTAATTTTAACATGTAGGTGTAAAACATGGCGGATAAGTGAAAGGAGAACACTTACAATGATAAAAGCAAGAAAGTTTTAATACTTACTTTGTTCATTCTTACCTATGTGAAAATGTTCAAACAGTGCATTATTTTCTAATTTCTTTTAAATAAGACAAGTTTTTAGTTACTAATTAATGTTACGCCTTCTCTGTATCCTAACAGAGCCAAACCAATTTGCATACCACGAGCAGTCACAAACACCCCTTGAGATAAAGCGAATCAATCTTGAGAAATATTTTATCTTCTTTCTTTTGGGATCAGTCTGACTTCTCCCCTTTTCAAGTGTTTTAGGACTTTACATTAACAGGTTTTTTGTGATTAGTGTGATTATAGGTTGGACGCGGGTGTTTGTTTCGGCTTATATAGTGAGCTTATGGCTTATTTGGTTTTCGGCTTATGTTTCATAAGGCCACTTTTTTGGATTATTTTGAAACTTTTCGGCTTATATAAACTTATTATGACATGATAAGCTTATATAAGCCGAAAAGATTCAAAATAAGACACAAAAAGTGCGCTTATGAAACATAAACCGAAAACCAAACAAGCCACAGAGCCGAAACATAGCTAGGGGTGTGTTTGGGATTGCTTAATCTAAAGTGCTTATCCAGCGGTTTTAAACGATTCTCACAACTGTTTATCTCCTTACACTTAAGTAGATAGATACTTAAGTAAACAATCCAAAACACCGTTTAGTACACTATTTACTATTTAGCTAGGAATGACATCTGATATAAATGTTTTGGTTGTGTGGCCAAAAGATGTCCATGAGACAAACGTGTTCCCCTTAGTCCCTTATCGGTCTTTTTTGGATTTACATATATTTGAACAACCTGAGTTCGTTTACTTATTATTGCATAATATATGGATCTTTAGTATAGTTCAAAGTTGAAATCACGAGGATTTTCGTGAGAGGAAGCTAGCTTTTTAAATGTAAAATTAGATTCATTAATTTAAAAAGTAGTACTTGATTACATTTTCCTCATTCATATACGTTGATATATTTTGGACTTCTCTGCTGAGTGTAAATTACACTATCATGTTTGAATTGGTTGGCTTCTGGATCAGGGCTGACCTTTTCCCGTTAATATCTTTTGTCATGAACGGTTCTGGAGAGTTTCTTAGAAAATGGGAACGTGTAATCATGCTTAGATTCACAATGTTTTCGTTAAACGCAATTTATTTTAAAAATTATACTTTGGTCAACTTGCTAATCTTTGTCACTACATAACTTTGACTTCATGCTGGTAAATGGTTTCAGATTTGCATTAAACATACATATTCAGGATGTTATACCAAGTTTCTTTATTTTTCGTTTTGTTTTGAATTTTTTTGTGTTTTTTTTAATCTGGGAAAAAAGAATGAAAATCAAAGCGGAGGCCTGCCATCTGCTAGCATTGTGGGAGAAGTATAAAGATTTTGGGGGCCAACATTAAATCGCAACCCGGTTTTTAAATGCCAACGGGTTGAGAACGGGTCGGGCTAGCATTAAATTGCAACCCGCATTATGATTTTACTTATTTTTTTACTGTTAGAACAAATCTTTCATTCTGTTTTGCAGGTTTTTACTCTTAGGTTTGTACCACTTGAAACGTATTTACCTGATGGGGATATTGATCTAAGTGCCTTTAGCAATAATCCAAGTTTAAAAGACACATGGGCCAGGGAGGTCGTTTATTGAAGACCGAGGAAAAGAACGAAAATGCATAATTTTATGGAAAAGAAGTTCACCACATTCAAGCGGAAGTACGTTTACCTTTCTGATGTTTTTATATATTAGTATACCCTATTTTGACCCATTACCTCGACACTGATCTAATAGTAAAAGACTAAAAATTATAACCTGAATTCATCATCTGAACATATATTTTTCTATCATTTAGGCTAAAGATTCTGGAAAGTCTACAATTGGAGGCCAAATACTACTATATCTTAGTGGTTTAAGTCAACAAGCGCCCAATCGAAAAATTTGAAAAAGAAGCTAACGATAAACATAGAGAGAGCTGGTAAGCCATCTCTGATCTTTAATTCGCTGCACATTTTTTGAATTTTTGTACTGCTTTTGAACCGAAGACGCGGTTTAATGTCACCACTTTGCTCACAAAGTTTGTAAATTTCCTGCTTTTATAACTGACATCAACATTATATGCAACCATAATGAAGTAAATGTTCTTTTCTGTGATTTTTGAATATGAACCTGATGTGTTTCGTCATTTGTTCCATGAATGGATCTTTTTCATATCCTATAGTCTTTAAACGTAGTATCTTTTATACAGATAATGACAAAGTTATATGTGTAGTATTTGCTTTATTTATGGTCTGTTAAGGTGTTTGTTTACGCTATTATCTAAATGCTGAGATATGATGCAATCATGCAACTTGCAGTTACGTTTCTTTGTTTCTATTATACAATTATTGCATCCCGTTTTACATTTTTCCGTACTCAAGTGATTTTCTCACCTTTTGTGCAAAATGTTACAAATATGTTGCCTTTTTTAGCACCGTTTAACCTTGCGTCTTTGGTACACCCCTACCACAAGCAGTCCCAAACACCCCTTAAAACGTCTGAATGACTCCTTTGACACATCGTACCCAAATCTTCCAAACTCCAATGAGACTACGAATATTTTCACTTTTCTTATATGTTATTGCAGACCATTGCCTCTATTACTGATTCATTTTTTCGTGAACTTTTCTGATTTTCATTTTGTATGTTAACATATGGCTGGTTTGATAACAAACTGGAAGATTTAAAAGCGTTGGTATGCAAGTCGCCTATCAATAGGTTGAAATTTAAACAGATACAAAAGTGTGTTAGCATATTTCGTCTCAGGTTCTAAAAAACTAATTTGGAAAATGATGGTTATATCAGGTAGTAGTCATAAACTGTTATTACTTAATTTGTTACGAGTGTGACTATTTGTGATAGCATGAGATTCTGCACAGTTTTACAGCATGAATTGTTGGACTCCACTTAATTTAGTGCTTAATGAATCGGACTCCACTTATGTGTTTATTAATGTTTTAACTTGGTTTATGTTCATCAGGTATGTTGAGTAATGAGCAGAAACATTTGAGTTTTGTTGACCCGAAATATTTTGCGTCTGAAGTTTAGATTTCTCGCTATAAATAGGTAGGTTAAATTATATTCAAATGAAACTCTATTTTGAAAATTTTAAATTTGACTGTATGCTATTTGCGCCAACTTAAAATTTGTTTTTGATTCGTTTCAAAACAGGGGCAACATCTAATGAATGTCCATTTTTTGCGGGGTCGTATCAAGTAATTGAACCATCATCTTGAGAAGATAATGAGGGTTGTTACAAAGCATATGAAAGATCTTGAAAGATGTGCATGATATAAGTCCACACATGAATGCTGAGATGAGCAAGTCAGTAAATTGGTTTACCCTTCCACTTATCAACAGTCAGCCGTACCATTCAGTTCAGATAAAGATGACTAAGATGACTCTAAAATTCAAACGAAAGATAGGTTGAAAAGCGAACTCTGGAAGAGTACATCTCTTTTGTTACTGGTATGGCATATGTAATCAAATGCTATCTTATGGTTATAATGTTCTAATTATTAGTTTAGAGTCGTTTACTTACTTTTATGTATTCACTTTACTACCTAAATGGTTATAAGATGTAATACATTAGGCAAATAATTGTGTATAGATCTGCAAACGCTCTGATCTTAAACTTAAGCCATAAGCACGTTCTATAAGTTTGAACAAACACTCGGGTTATTTGTTTATGGTTATATTTAGCTTTCTAAATATGACCCGACCCGACCCGTTTACTTTTTTTTCTTTTTTTTTACTAAATGATCTATCAGGTATTTACGAAATACCCCATCACACTATTCGTCAATGAAAACCGCCATAATTTTAAAAAACATGCGCTTTGTGGTGAAGCGCGGGTTACAAACCTCGTTATTATCATTATGCATTAGTGTTTTGTAATTAAGTTGAATGTCTTATGTTAGTTACTTACTATGGGTTCAGTCCATCTAGAAAAGAATTCCTTTGTAGTCTTTATATTATCTTAATGAATGTTAAAGCATGAGAAATTAACCCTAATTACATGGTATTTGTGCAAGTTGATCCTCTTACTACCTAGTCGGCTTAGAGTTGGAGCTGATGCCTATATGTCACCCTATTAAACCCTAGCCGTCGCTATTACCCTTTCTCGAAAAAAAAACCTAAAACTGAATTAGTCGCTACCTCTATGTTGTCTCGTTAAATCTCTCTATCTTCATATTTCAAAAGCTAACCATCAGCCGTCATGAGCCGCTTTTATCATGTTCGAGAAAAAGAAACCAAGAAAAAAGCACGTGTTTTTCTCTAATAAACCGATGCCGATGCCATTCACTTTGTTTTCATACTATTTATTTTGATATTGTTTCCTTCTCGTGAACTATTAAGATCAACAACTCCCTCATGTCTCCTTTCTTTTATTTCTGATCTTAGTTTCTCATTCATATAAAAAATATCAAAGATGCCGCTTGAGCTTTGCATTTGCTAATGCCTTGTTTCACTTATGTTGTCATTGTTTGAAGATTTGCTTTACGCTTTTTGTCGGCATCCCGAAGTCTTCATAAAATAAAATAAAGGTTTTGCTAAACTCTGCACATTTGGCAGAGGTTAATATGTAGTTAATAAACACAACTTTCCTAATTAACCAGAAAATGCATTAAATACACATTAAATTAGATGACCTTCTAAACTACTATATTTGAACATGATTTTCACATAAATGAATTAAAACATTTTTTTTATAAACAGCTTAATCAATGCCCAGTGAGACGAGGTTAGCAAAACCCATAAAATAAAAATCAATTATTGATTTCATGTTTTAGATTAGAATGGCCCAAATCCGGTTTTGAGTTTAGAGTCCAATAGGGTATATGAAGGTTGTCTTACAAATGGTTGATGAATAAACATTATGACTTATAGGGATTATATAGTCCAACATGGTATTATGAGCGGGTCTGATCCCAAGACCTAATCGGCCACCATGTGACGTTACTTCTATGATACCCGATCAAACCCTAGCCTCCATTTATCTCTTCTCTAAAAAAACCTATGTAATTGACAACCAAAAACATCGTGTGTGTACAGTTGTGGTCACAACTTTCTAAGCGTTTAAAGTTAACTTACACGATTGGCGTCATTCTCTTCATTTTTCAACTCTACGCGAAAACCCAGCTATATCACCCTCGCCAGATGATAACATAAAAAAAGTTACATAATCTAGTATCCTATGTTTATGGCTTGTATTTGTTATGTTTTAATGATGTTCGGTACTGATTTGCTTAAATTTTGCATATTAGTGTTATTCTATAGCAATGGAACAAGAAGATACAGGAAGGACAATAAACGAGAGCTAGACCAAGTATTTACGTCAGAAGTCTTGTAGGGGCATAGATGATTTATTCCTCTATGGCATAGACGTGGGAAGACCAAGATCATAAATCCTATTCACAGTTGTTACGGCGTAGAGGGGTTCATGCCTCTACACCGTAGAATAAGAAAAGTCATATTCGTAGATGTTACGAGGTAAAGTGGTCAATGGTGCTACGTCGTAGAAGACTGACAGTGGACGTGGAAAAATACTAATCGAAGACCTCTACGTCGTAGAGAACATTTTGTTTACAACATAGAGATGATGGACCTGGAAATTCTATAAATATTAACCTAAAATCCGACTTTAGATTACACTTTTCTAACCCCAAACGATCCTAGAGCTTTCCACTGCTATTCCACCTCATTTGAAGCTGCAGTCATTAAGAGAAGACGACCTTATCATCATAAAAAATCCGTTTAATTCGGTTTGATTATCATTATCATTATGCATACTTTTTCATTATCGAATCGTATGTCTTTTTGGGTAACCCTTTAGTAAAAAAAATTGTATGTCTTTTGTGATTATGATTGTTGTTGAACGCTAATTACCTTTGTGTTTGCCTAGTTATTAACCCTGGTAATTGAATTACATGATTTCCTTAGTTTTTTTTTTTTTGAACGGCGACTTTTATTAAGAAAATTAGATATGGAGCGTAGAAATTACAATAGAAATATGAGACGGGTTTTTACTACCCAATCGTACCAGCTAAACAAAGTTTATTGCATATTCTACGAACCTAGAGTATATAAGAAACTAATAATTAAATGTCATCAAAAACGTTCCTTGATTTGGGCTTGGCCTCGAACATCTTCTTATTACGAAAATTCATAGAAGCCACCCACATCACAAATAACATACCTGTACACATTGATTTTTATCTTCTTCTGGCAGTTTTACTTTAACGTTCCAAGATCTCCATTCTCAGTAAGAGTTAATATCATTAAAAAGGAACGTCACACCACCGATTTATTAATTTAGAAATCTTCTTTGCCCGTGATTACAAGCGAAAGAAAAAAATGATCATTGGTTTCAATCGACATCACAATTCACACAAGATTGAGACTCAATAATTATACCACGTCTGGAAATGTTAAATTAGTAGTAGGAGTTGTCTTTAACCTTTCAAGTGAAGGTGTTCCACTTTGTGGGGAAAATATTGATTCTCACATAGTCATTTAGATCTACTTTCGAGTAACTCGCGAATCTTTCTATGTTTCTTGACGAGCCATGGTAACCACCGAATTGTTAAATGTCCTCTAGACTGAATCTAGGAGACTGAGTAAAGCACTCACCTGGGTTAATCTCTTTCTCTACTCTTCAACTCTTGAGTGAGTTCTAGCCCTCCTCTGGATGTCTTCGAAACAGAATGTATAAGACTAGGATGCGCAAGTTTTTGAACATACTGTAATTTGTTTGCTGATTTTCGAGAGCATACGCTCTAGGAATCTATCTTAGTTTGCCCATCACACCAAACGTCATCCTGAATAAAGTCGATATAGGCCCATTCCCATGTAACGTTTTCTATTCTATTGACAAAAGCAGGGTAATTTAATTTTTTACCTTTTCCTCAAGCCTTTCTAACCTCTTTAATAAATTTATCAACATGAATTAGCCTCCTTTACCCGATATCTCATATATCTTTCCATTGGACTCCGTGTAATAGCCTTGATAACACGAGGACCAAAGCCGTAAGGCTCAGGGGCTAAAAATCTCCAAACCATTTAATATCATCCTCTTTTAAAGAGTTCAATGACTAAAATACCTAGACCACCGTTATATTTAGAGAAGAGCCTTATTCTATTGACCCACGAAGCTTTTTTTTTTTTACCCGAACTCTATATGACCATTGAAGCATTTACTTCGAAGAGGTATTCCGCAGATTTGATGGACACCTGCAGGAACACTTTAAACATTGTACATCGTGAATAATAGGCATCGAGACCATAAGTACCGCGATTTGATATAAACATGAGCCGCCCCTCAAATCGATAACTTTTTCATCTTCCATCTTGATAGACGTCTTCTTATTCTATCATTAATGCTCCCTTCCAAGTTGAATTTTCTTTCAATTGTCCTAAAACATAGAACCAAGATATAAAAGGAGCTTTAAAAACTAAAGACATCCGAATTTGCGTCGCGCTCCGAGAGTATTTACCATTTTCAACTTCAATGCCCCATGAAATAATTGTTTTGCTTTTGGCACATATGATTTTTAAATCCTGAAACCTTATGAAACAATCTAGAACAGGGAATAGAGAAGTTATATCTTCTTTCGCTCATTCACCTTTAAACCGCATCATCCGCATAGAACATGTGCGAAAGATATAACCAACACCTCCATCATCGATCACCATGGAAACTTAACGCATAAACCACCTCTTTGAAATGATAATCTGGAGACTTTCATGATTAATTAAGTATATAAAATTGGAGATAACGGACTCTCCTTGTTTTAAAGCCTTGTACACAAATTGAAAACTCGTCGTTGGACTACCATTGATATGATTAGGACCCTTTCGAGGGTATGAGACAACATTGATAATTTTTCTCCATTATCCGCACCAAACACATATTGCATAAAACATCATCAAGTATATCCCACCTTACCGGAGTTCATATGCTTTTTCAAAGTCCACTTTGAAAAGTGAGTGTGTTTTTTCTTCTTCTTACACAAGACTATGACTTCATTTAAAATTAAAGGAAAATCAGGGAATTTGCTATTATTTAATGGACAAGCCGATTGAACATCATTCATTAATTCCCCCCTAGACGATAAACAAGACGGATTGTAAAAATCTTAGCATTGATCTTGATATATGCTACCAATGAGGGGACTATTTCGGTCTTAAAATCATTAACAAGATTTAGCATCGGAATTTTCGGAATCAAGGCAATGAAAGATGATTTACTACCATTTGGGTATAATAGAAAAGATTTAAAAATTAACCTCACCGCTTCATCAAACATCAACTATACATTGATGCCATAAGTGTCTGAAAAACCAAACGTGAATCCATCCGGACCGGGGCTTTGTCAGGTAAACCATTCCCAGCGATCTTAATTTTCCTTCTTAGAAACCTTCCTGTACATCTGTAGTCACTTTGTCTTGAGAAATCTGATTAGGTAAGTCAGAACTAATAGAAGCAAGTAGGTTTGTCCGGTCTTAACAAAACGATTGGCATAATGGTCGAAGATAACTTCTTTCTTGACATCTTTAGGGTTTTCCAAATCCAATTACCATCAACCATAACCCCCCTATATTTTGAATATCTTTCGCCTTTTGTTTATGATACCATGAAAAAACCGGAGATTCTCTCTACTTCTTCCGCCCCTATTTAATTTTAGCCTTTTGTGCCTCTTTCCGTCGAATTTAAAATTATATCTTCTTTTGGACATTTGATGAAAATAGCTATGCGGGAATTGTCCAGCCTATTAATTCCAAGCCCATCTATAATTTCCAGATGTCAATTTCCTCAACTGTTTTTTACAGTCATAAGCTGGTCGTTTTCCGGGTCCCCGAAATTTACTCTTATTCTCAAATACGGAATCTGATTCTTAGATTTCTAAGGTTTATTTATCAAACTTAGAAGTTCATTATTTCCACACCATAGGGATGTTTTTCCAAGTGTTCTCACAAATGTGTTTAAAACCAAATCCATCTAAGCCAATGATGGAAAAAAGAAATGGAGTAGGTGACTCTAAATCGTCAACCATTTTCTTTAAGATGAATTGGCCGATGATCCGACAAGAACCCTCCCAATCGTAAAAGTTTATGTTCGGGTGTCCACTAATAACAATATTGAAATACAAGTATCTATCTAACTGGCCTCATATTTGTTGCGGATCTTGACACCAATAAATGCAGACTATTCCACTTAGTTAACTTCAACAATCCGAACATCCATAAATAAAAAGTATTTAAATCTATGAGCACCATGTCGGATTATATATGAGTTCCGAATCTATCAGATTTGACATGAACCTCAATAAAATCTCATTAGATAATAACATACCCGTTTCACTTATCTACCTCAGATACGAAGAAAATCCAAAGAGCTTGTTTTTCTTTTACCTCTTGAGAGAAACACACAGCAGATAAGTCATCATATTCTTTACGTTAACCTCCACTCTACCACTCTTGTAAATCTCAATATAATCAGACTAAGTATCACTGTTTTTTGACTATAAAGAGTTATTAAGTTTCCCATACGCAAAGGATACTCCCAGAATCTTTCCAACCGCACTCATATAAACATAATCAAAGAACGAGATTCTCCCACACTGTTTCTCTCAGAGAAGTCATGAAATCTTTTCCATTTTTGTTTCTTGTATAACTAAAAATTCAACTTTATTTTTGATATGCTATGGATCTTAATACCCAATCTTTCTTGGCCTTTTGTGCAGGCTTGTATATTTAAAGATAAAAATTCATCTTATAACCTTATTTCCCTCGCTTGTGTTCCAACTGAAGTTCTTCGCCAAATTTGCTATGATCATTCCATTTTGAATCCAATGATCCTTGTCCAATTTTTTCACTATCTTCAAGTACACCTACATGGATCCACTGTTTAGGAATTTCAGAAAACCTTGAAAGTGACCAGTTGATATAGACTCCATAAGCATACCTTTCAATTTATCAACATCACCAGCCATCATGAATTCATCATTCTTGGTCTTACTCCTTCTTCTCTGATGGTGTCATTTTTCACAATTATGTGTCTAGGTGTGAACTGGTGGATGCTTCAAACTATTCTTCGATTTGGTCATCTCTTTTCTTCCAATTTATTTCTGACGATTAAGTAAGAGAATACTAAATTTAATGGGTATTCCGAAAATTCCTTTTTCCTTTTTCGAAATATACCATCCACATGGATTATTTTCCAGCTCTCCATCTTCAAAATAAAGATAAGGTTAATATTCTCAAAATTCACTATGTTCAATCTTGATTCGTTCTTTTTTACTTCATCTTCCTCATCATGGGAGTTTATCATCTTTACTCTTAGTTTTTCATTGTGAATTCGGGGACCCCAACCTTGAGTTCATAGGCTTCTAATCCAATACATCTTATCCTCGGTGAGTGATTGTAAAATCTTCTTGATACCTATTTCCTCTTCAATAAAAACAAAGTCTTTAGAATGGAATACAAGTCTCATTTGATCATCCAATCGAAGCAATTTTTCCATACTTTTCAGATTCTTGTATTGTATTATTTGTCCATAACTTCGATAAGGATACTCCTTCCGTACTTCGACCCACGCAATCCTTCCATCACTCGGAATGCGTTTGTAGCACTTTATAACATGAGGAAAAATCTATGAATGATCACTAACATTTTTTTGAATTTTTCATTGATTCCAGTGATTTGAATTCGCAAACATTACCCAATTGTTCTACCTCATATATTTGTTAACCAATATCGACAAAGCCTTTGATTCACCAAGCCATTTTCTGATTGGCCTAGAGAAAGCAAAAAAACCTTTTTCCTAGTTCCAAAAAGAGGCTTATCAACATTCTTAGTTATAACTGCATTAATCTCCAAAACTATCGATGGTTCTGAAATTTTACCATACAAACTTCGTCTTTGTAGCCCCAATTTAACACTAACCTTGTAAGTTTTTTCATTACCTAAAATCCTACTCAGGTTTGGTTTAACAGAAGGAGTAGGAGTATAATTTGGGCTTCTTATTACCCCTCTATGTTCTTACCATTGGGTCTTTGAAATTTCGACGCGTGTTATTCGCATAGAGTCTAACACGGACCATCCAAACAGTAACGAGATTATTAAACAGTTCTTTCTACACTGAATAACTTTATGGAATTTGGACAAAATCCAACTTTGTTTCCGTTACTTTGATTTCTTGACAGGAATGTATGAATCTCCACCTAATGGACCGTTTTATTGTTGCACGCTAGAGAAATAACTCTTTGGGATAACATTATCCGAAAAAAATGTAACATGAGACAGATGTTGAAATCCTATTCAAACATCGTTCCTCTTTGGTGTGTATATTAACATTGAAACACCTAAATAAATTTGCCTAAACAAATAACACCTTTTGGATCGAGGGAGAGCTCTAAAAAATATTTTTCTTCTAAAAAATTAGTTTACACACGAACGATATAAATGTCTACCTTGATTGTGCTCACTTTTTTGTCACTTTTGTTGTCCCGCCTCTGGTGTCCCACCACAAGGATGTACCACCTATGACGTCCCAACTATAGTGTCCCATCTATGATATTCCATTCGGATCATCTATCAAGGATTCAAAAATAAAAAATTTTTTTATTGAAGGGATTTCTGGAGATTAATGAATGATTATTATGATGAATAGATGAAGGATTGAAGGATTGAAAATGGATCTAAAACAAATTGTATTTTGTAAGAGGCTAATCTTGCGAAACCCTTTAGATCAAAACCCTAGATCCAAAAGATGATTTGTGTGTGTGTACATGATTTCCTTAGTTTAACTTGGTCCTTTATTCAAATAATTTATATGCGTATGGAATGATCTTTACGTTTTTGTGAATGCCATGATTAATATGTTAATAGTAATTAATAAGTAGGTGATCATTTAAAAGTTCAGAGCTTGATTAAAAAACATACGACCCATATCAATTGATGGTTAGTGTTATGTCCAATAACCTAACAAGATTAAAAGGGTAGACCGCAATATTTAAGCTTTGATGGAGATTAATCTTTTACAAAGTAGTTAAGTGTAGTTAGTAAACGGTTGAGATTTAACATCTATTATCACATATAATTACATGTATAAAAACCTAAGAATTATTAGAGTACATATTATATTGTATATTCAGTGTAATCGGTCCATTGGCCCGAGCCCAGTTTGTATAGCCTCTAGGGCAACCCATAGTCTAGAAGGTTCCTTTGTATCCTATATATAGGTCGACTGTTATCAAAATAGGCAAACAATCAATCCAATCAATATCAATTTTTATTATCTTTCATGGTATCACAGCCAATATCGATTCACTTCTAAAATATCTCATCTCAGTCGTCCTCTCCTCTATTATTTCTCTACCTCACAGTCATTATTTTTTTTCACCAAATCAAAAAAAAGAAGTTACTGTTCATCGACGTCACTATTCATCGGCGAGTACTGTTCATCGGCGTCACTATTCATTGGCGAGTACAGTTCATCGGCAGGTACTGTTCATCGAGAAAAAAAAATTCTTATGGCTTCTCATGATCAACAATGGTATATGGATATTGGAGCAACTTCTTACCTTTCATCTCACACCGGTAACCTTCAAACCTTTTCTCTGAATCGTAATTTTCATTCAATTATTGTCGGAAGTGGATCATTTATACCTGTGACCCATTCTGGTCATGTACAAATCCCTAATCCATATTGTCCCATCCACCTTAGAAATGTTCTTGTCACCCAATATCATTAAAAACCTTGTTTCAGTATGAAAATTCACCACCGATAATAAATGCTCCATTTATTTTGATCCATATGGTTTCACTGTACGAGATTATTATACCCGTCAAACCCTTCTTCGTTGTGACAGCACGGGTGATCTATACCCTTTACACGTTGCCGCCTCAGCCTTCGCCCTACTTACTAATAACCATTCCCTTTGGCATCAAAGTCTTGGTGACGCTGTAATTCAAACACTGTCGTCACGCGGCCTTGTGTCTTAAAATAAAAACAATCAACACTTGTGTCGTGCCTTCTAGTTAAGCAAACAAACAAAACTTCCCTTCCAATGATCTTCCTTTATTGTTACATCTCTCTTTGACATTATTCACTCAGACCTCTGGACATCTCTTGTCTCTAGCATGAGTGGATATAAATACTATGTCCTTTTCTTAGATCACTATACACATTTTTTATGGGTCTACCCACTTTACAGAAAATCTGATGCGCAGTCAAAACTTCTACACTTTCGTGCCTATATAAAAACCCAATTCAACCATGAAATTAAAGCTTTTAAATGTGATCATGGTGGAGAATTTGACAACAACTCCCTCCATGAATTATTTGCCACTAATGGCATTCAATTTCGTTTCTCATGCCCATGTACATCTCAACAAAATGGCAAATTTGAACGCATGATTCGTACTATTAATAACGTAGTACGTTCTCTCCTCTTTCAAGCCCGTCTTTCTCCCGAGTATTGGGTCGAAGCACTACTCACTGCCGCTTACTTACTTAATATCCTCCCCTCCACCTCCATGAACAATGACATCCCTTACACAAAATTATTTAACAAACCAACCTCTTACACCCACCTTCGCACGTTTGGATGCCTTTGTTACCCTTACACCTTTCCACCGCACAAACTTGCCCCTCGTACCACACCATCTATCTTTCTCGGGTACGCTTACAATCATCGTGGATATCGGTGCCTTGACCTGAACACCAACAAAATCATCATTTCTTGTCATGTCACATTTGACACAAGTGTCTTTCCCTTCGGCTCAATAACTCTAACTAAACCCCCATCATACCAAATTTTAGATGATAATCTCGACACCTTCCCCATTGCACTTCGCCTACTTACCACACCTACTTCTCCTCAACAAACACCACTACAAACCACACCACAAAGAACCCCACAAACAACCTCTCCAACTCCGTTATCAACACCATCACCACAAACAACACCGACACTACCAATCACCCCGCCACCACCACCACCCACCTCGCAACACCCTATGGTCATACGTTCTAAAGTCGAAGTTATAAAAGCTAACCTCAAGTATAACTTACATGTCACCACCTCCTCCCCTATCCCCAAGTCTTCATTCCATGCCCTGCGAGATCCTAACTGGAAACAAGCTATGTGACGAATATAAAGCTCTCATCGACAATAACACTTGGGTACTTGTTCCACGCCCACCAAATGTAAACATTGTCCGCTCCATGTGGCTGTATAAACACAAATATAATGCGGACGGGTCCTTAAGTTGGTACAAGGTCCGTCTAGTTGCAAATGGTCATAGTCAACAACAAGGCATCAACTGTGATGAGACATTTAGCCCTATTGTCAAACCTGTTACCATACAGATTATTCTTAGCCTTGTAGTTTCTAGACAATAGCCTATTCATCAGTTAGACGTAAAAAATGCATTTCTTTACGGTCATCTTACAGAGATGGTTTACATGCACCAGCCACCAGGATTTATTAATTCAGCTCATTTGGATTATGTTTGCCTCTACAGAAGTCGCTTTATGACCTTAAGCAAGCCTCTCGAGCTTGGTTTTAGCGATTTTCCAGCTATGCTATTTGAGCTAGTTTCTATCACAGCAAAACCGACTTGTCTCTTTTCATCTTTCACAAGGGGGCAGACACAACTTACTTACTACTATATGTGGATGATATCATTCTTACGGCCTCTTCTACTTTGCTCATGCAACGTATCATCTCTACGCTACATGCGGAATTTGCTACGACAGACCTTGGCCCACTGAATTATTTTCTCGGTATATCAGCCACGCGTACTACCTCTGGCATATTTTTATCTCAAATGAAATATGCTACTGAGATTCTTGAGCGGGCACAGATGCTTAATTGTAACCCTTGCAGGACCCCAGTTGACATCGAAAAGAAGCTTGGACCTGAAGGATCACCGGTCACTGATCCTACTTTATATCGCAGCCTTGCCGGAGCACTTCAGTACCTCACCTTTACCCGACCCTATTTGTCATATGCAGTTCAACAGTTATGTCTTTACATGCATGATCCTCGAGAGCCACACCTTAATGCTATGAAACGTGTTCTTCGTTATCTTCGAGGAACCACTGATCTTGGATCACAACTATTTTGGTCTAGTACATCACAGCTTATTGCCTACTCTGATGCTGTCTGGGCAGGTTGTCCGGCTAGGCGCCGGTCTACTTCTGGATACTGTGTTTTTCTTGGTGACAACCTCTTGACGTGGTCTTCCAAACGCAAGGACACGTTATCTCGTTCTAGTGTCAAGGCTGAATACTGCGGGGTTGTGAATGCTGTAGCTGAGACATCTTGGATTCGCAACCTTTTTCGTGAGCTCCATACCCCTCTTTTCACAGCAACCTTGGTCTACTGTGATAATGTCAGTGCCGTATACATGTCTGCAAACCCGGTGCAACATCAGCGCACCAAACATATAGAGATTGACATTCATTTTGTTCGTGACAAAGTAGCAGCAGGTCATGTTCGAGTTCTTCATGTCCCTTTACGTTTTCAGTATGCAGATATCTTCACAAAAGGACTCACATACCCGTTGTTTGCTGATTTCAGATCCAGTTTGAGCGTTTGCAAATCTCCTGCTCTAACTGCGAGGGCGTATTATAGTACATATTATATTGTATATTCAGTGTAATCGGCCCATTGGCCTGAGCCTAGTTTGTATATCCTCTAGGGCAACCCATAGTCTAGAAGGTTCCTTTGTATCCTATATATAGGTCGACTGTTATCAATAATAGGCAAGCAATCAATCCAATCAATATCAATTTCTATTATCTTTCAAGAATGTACCAAATGGATCACATATGATGCACATAGGTTAACATAAAATACCAAACGTTATTAACCTTTATTATCGGATCGAATAGTTAAATGGAGCAAATAACACCATTTGTTCTTTCTTAAAATCCACGAAACTAATTAGGTCACTAAAGGAAGTGACCTCTATGTAGTATCTACACTACACGTCATCAAATAACTACCAGAATTCTAGTTCTTAAGTTTCACGATCAAGAACAAAACCCATGGTTTTGCTCTTACGGAATTTGACCCAAAATCCCCGAGGGATATAAGTGTCGATCTGTTTTTAGGGATAAAAGAGGGGAGAAAAAGATCAATAACATGTTTCTAATGGCTTTGTATTTATAGTGTATGTCCAAGAAAATCCTAATACAATACAAAGACTTATAGAACAAGTTAAATCTTTTCTTTCCTTTCTTTTCCCTATATTGGCCGACCTCCCTTAGAAATATGGGCTTCCCATTTTTTCTTTGGGTTAAGTCCAATTAACTAAGTCCGTTACTTTTTAATCAGTAGCCTTTAATTTATTAATGCGTCTAACGAATTAACTAACGACCGTTAAGTGAATCGTGAAATATAAACTAAAGGCAATTCCACATATACCCAAAACAAATGTCATAATTCTATTTTTCCTTAACACATGCTTTAAAAGCATTGTACATGTGCATTGAAAACTTGTCATTTAGGTAAGTAATTAATATAGTTACTATAAAAATATTTTTTTTGGGTAAAGAGTTTCCCCGGTAAAATTTATTACGCCAAAAAAATTGTTAAGTACAATGGATGAGGGTGAGTCTCATATCTCCGCCCGTTACATAGGCAAACAACTTCCTTTAAGGAAGGAACACAACTAGAAAGAACCTATAAAAGAAACAATAATATAAGAAAACTATTTCTTCCTACGACCCTAACTGTAATATCCAATTTATAACAAATAGCTTGAAGCTTATCAGGAATATTCTGACCTTCATACATATCATCATCGTGTAGTCACCATTCTTGTAAGATTCCGTCCACTGCTCAAACAAACTCTGTGTACCATAGCCATCCTTTTTAGCCAAAAAATTAGCCATTTCATTATCAACAGAAGCAACCTCATTCTTACTATCAAACTCACATGAAGAAGCAACCTTTTCTAATGATTTACCTTCATCATCCACCAAAGTAACTTTTCCCTCCATGATCAATTTTTCAATCTTATCAGATTTCTCAACAATAGGAGTAGTACTAGGACTACTAACATCCACATTCCAGAATGAAGATCCACTAGAGTTGGACGCTTGGCTGACCAAATTTAAAGTTCCTCCATTTGAACCCAACTCCATATCATTTTTGACCGAGGTAAGAACTTCAAAAAGGTTTGACTTACTTACCTCTTTAGCAGATTCCACATTTTTCTTCTTACTTACACTAGCGTTGGCAGTAGGCTTTTTAGAAACAGGTTGATAAACTTGTTTTGTTTGTCTAAATCCTATCTTCTAGCCAACCGAAATACCTTAGGAGTTTGACTAGTCTTTTTCAAATTCTTTGTCTCACCAGTACCTATATTCTTGGGATATTCCTCTTGAACATGGCCAAAAACCTTACAACATGCACATCTAGGAGGTTTCCACTCATACTCAACACGAATATTACAAGCATAGTAGCCCTCCCCAGTAATTTTAGGCATAGCTGCCACAATGTTATCTTTCAACTCCACATCAGCTCGAAGCTTAATCATAGCTCTAGCATAGCTTGACCCGCCCTATGATTGCATGTACATATCAGATGTATAAGAGTCAAGCATTAGAGGAGTACCTAGTTTAGTGGCAATGGAACTTAAGCCATCCTCGCTGAACGCCGTAACAGGGACACCATGGAGTTTAACCCAAATTGGAACAATACCAACATCTTCTTTCAATAGGTTCACATTCGGATGCCATTTCCTTAGTATAAGTGGATTATTGATTGCTAATAAACAGGCGATCTATTTTCAAGCATTGCATTTCATACCCATGACTAAATGAGAAATGAGAAATAACCTTGTAGATGAGCTAAACATTGATCGAACCAACCCATATTTATCCTAAGTGTTCCTAACATAGTTAGCAACAACAGGATAGGCCACCCGCTTTTCCAAGAAAAACCATATGCAGTATTAACAAATCGTTCACTTATAGCTCTAATAGACTCCACCGGGACAACCACATCAATCCCATTATCCCCCGGTGTAAACAAAGTACGAAAATTCACTTTCTTCCCACTTGGTTTACCAGTAACATTAGCATACAAAGACTTACCGGGAGCATTAACAGCCGAGGTAGTTTCCTGTGTAGGTAATGGTGGATACGATCCAAACCACTAGTATTCACCAAAGGACTTTGCTTTTCCTTCGCCACAGTCTCGTCAACCACAGATGGTGATACAACCTCTTTTGCAGCATTCCCAGATTCAACTGTAATAGATGGTACGACACCATCCATTACTACCTTTATGTTCGAAGCATTCGAACTCTTCTCCTTTACACCTCGCCCCCTCCTACTACCTTTTTGGCTCAAGAAGCCACGCTCTATACCACCACAAACAAAACCTACTTAACTAGCAGCAAATTGCACAACCAAAGTAATTAACCAAACACGATCTGAACCGTAAACAAGATTTGCACAACCAAAGAAAGTTTCACCAATAATAATCACATCAGAATCGATTAAAACCCTTCAATTAAAAGCCTTATAAATTTGACCAACGAAAGTCAATCTAGGAATAATCAAATTTAGAATCGTTAAGGATAATAATAATATAAGATCGCATGAAACTATGAATTATAACATCACACCGACCTTCAATTAATTCTCATATGCCTTGGATCATACACTTCATTAATAACAGCAATAATTAAACGATTGATTTAGGATTCTAGCTTGTCATTAATGTTACTATAAAAATATTAATTACATTATAATGGCAGTATCTCAGGTGTATACGTGTGTGACCCGATACACTCACGTATCTCTGGCTATATAATTATTTACTATGATATAAGCATATCTCAATAGCTCCCACTTGCGAATTTCATAATCATAAATAAATATACTAGCAAATGTTAGCGTCTAACAACACGCCAATGCTCTCAGAAATACTTAAGTGTAGTGTCACACCCCCAAAATATCGATGTGGAAGCTAACCAGGGTATGACTTCATAGCACAAAGATACAAGATATAAAGAACAATCTCTATATGAGTCGTTTAGAAAATACACGTTCGGTTGAATAAATAAGGTTTAACAAGGACATGTTTTGATACATCAAAATAAATGAAGTTTTAAGTTCACATCTACCGTAATAGTAATGCATAAAAATCTTCATGATGAGGAGATCGCAAAAGACTCAAGTGAAATGCTCCAAACCTATGCAAGCAATTAAGGACCTGAGAAATACATGCTAAAACGGTCTACATAAAGTTGGTGAGATCATATGTTTAAGTAAATAGTAACGTAGACTATAAGATTTTAAGTGACTATTGTAGCACATAAAATATCATGAAAAGTATTACTATTTTACTAAGCTCATGACACCGAAGCCTTAACATATTTATGTTTGTTGCCCTTGCGGGTGTTCCTTTCTGAGAACACGCATAGTTCCTCAAATGAAATGTATCTGTTTGACATGGCAGTCAAGTAAGCGCTACAAACCCAGATGGGGGTTTCAACCCCAATAGATCTATTCACAACATTCGTGCTTACTTCGTAACTAACGGTTCATGATAGTGAGGCCTTAGCGAAAAGAGTGGTAACTTAGGCAATACGTAAAAGTTTAAGTACTTGTGTCCATAAGTAAAACGAGCAATGTATTATCACCCCAAACTATTTCAAAACGAGTATTAAAAAAGTAAATTTGGGGCTTTGAGACTCACCGCAATGAGTAGTGATAACGATAATAAGTATGCAAGCTTGAATGAAACAAAGTGTCCTAACCGCGACCTAATTCAATGAGACGCCTTAGGAAACAACGATATGTTCTATTGCATGTGAGATTTATAAGTTTTATCACCCAAATAGAATTTATGTTAGAGTTTTATAAGACTTAACATGTGAAAAGCCTTAGGAAAACAAGTTACAACACATTTATACCAAAACAGAAAATAAGTAGGTTGTCCAGATTTTATACCCGACTTTAAACAATCATAACTCACTCGTTTCTTAACGAATCGCCTCGAAACGAATGCTCACACTTAGGTTTATGTCTTAGCTTTCCATCCATTATGATAGCACTCCCAAATTCAAAGTTTAAGGCACTCAAATATCAGTTGCAAGACACGAAGTCAGAATCTTGAGCTGATTGACACGCGAGTTCGTAGAATTTATTTAAAATACCAAACGAACTCCATAGATCTTGAAATTTACGTAGAAATCTTAGTAAGACATTATAGTATCTTGTAGTTAAAATAGTTTTACCAAAAGTATTTAGTAAGATATTTAAAACTAGCTTGCAAAGTGACCCATTTTCTGGACAAATTTATTATATTTTTCAACAAGGTTTAAAGGGGTGTTTGTTTGAGGGGTATGGAATGAATGGAATGAGTTTGATTTCTAATAAATGTGTTTGTTTAAATTAGTGGGCCTACATATTTGATTTCAAACCCTCAAATAAGGGTTATTTCCATACTACTCTAGTTAGGTGGGTATACTCAATCTCATACCACCCTCTTATGAAATCCATACCTATAGTCATTCCAAGCAATAAACCAAACGGGCCCTAAATCAACTTCTAACACAACAAATTTATAAAAGTGATATGAAATAATGTATGTTATGATAAATATGAGTAAATTAGGATATAATGAAATGTTTAAACGAAATTGGTGGTTTTTGGAGGTCAAGAAGTGCACAAATACTAACCTAAAAGCTTAGAAAACCATAATCGTTAATACCAAACCCTAGCTTTTTGTGTAAACCCTTAACCAACCTTGCTCCTAACACTTGAGACCAACTGAGATAAGAGAGAAATAAGGTAGGAAATGAGTGGCTTGAATAACCCTAAAGAACCCAAAAGGTAGGGCGGATTGGTGATGCTAAAAAATAGGAGGGAATTAATGTAAATTTTTGAATTATAGTATAAAGTATCAATGTGTATAAGCAAATTTGGGTGAGAGGTATTTGGGTATCCCTTTGCATAGCCATGCATGAAATAATGCAAGTCTTGAAAGATTTAAAATTTGTAAAACCGAATGCATATGATACTAATATCATGCTCATGAGATTAATAATGTACTTGCTAAACGTAGACTAAACTTAGTCTAATGACATACAATGTCCAAACGTGGTTCTCGTTATACGCGGGATAACCTAACGCTTATATGTAAAGTTTAATATTTTCTTGTTTAGAATAAAACCTTCAAGTTTATATATAAACGTTAACTCAAAATTGTCAGTTATCAGATGTAGTTTCGTAAACGTCTCGGTTTTAAATGGTTTATTATTAATCATCCTTTTGTTCAGATACCATGTTAAAAATATATATGGATCAAAGTCATCCCATTATTTAACGATTTTGTTTCTCGCTTTAGATATTGAACAAGATTACCAAACGTAACAAGATTCATCTTGACTACACTTTGGGCACGACCATGCACACATCCGATCAATTCAACGATGGGCCTAGTAGGTACATACTCAAGAAACAAGTGGATGAACAAATCCTATTTTGACTGCACGTTTCATTCATATGCTTCACAACACTTTTGAAAATAGCCTTTATAACTACCTTATTCAGGCTAGCGTCTAACTATAATCAAGAAATGCCATCCACACATGCAAGACTTACTTGCATCTCAAGTTCGAGGATGAATAAAATATAACCATTTGTAAGATTCACTTATTGACGCCGGCAATGGACAACTTTAGAATAAATAAAGTTATTAATGGATTTAAACATGCAAATACAGAACACAGTAATATAAATGTGAATGATCATACCTAGTATATGAATTCATTATTTAATACAACTGCTTATAGTTCCATTATCCAAATACTAAATAGATCAATGAATTATGATCTTAGTTAAAGACTTATGCCTTAAGTCACGACGATCGTACTTGTTGACAAAGCATATGTTTCATGAACAAGTCAACCAAGTTATGATCTTACAAAAGTTTTAAGAACACTTGTTTCAAAAATTCACAAATAGTGAAATTCTTTGAATAATGCGATGATTTTCATTTTGTATGTGTACACTCAAACACAAGTATCGCTATATGAGTATTGTCTCACTTTCCATAAGGTGTATGACATCAACAAAACATCTGTTGCAGACAATCATCGTAACACCTTCTTAAACTGTAAAATATTCTTATTCTTTTAGTGTATAATGCAACTATGCTCTCAGTCAAGCATTGTCTAGTCAGTAGCGTTGTCATACATGATGAAATCCGTCTACGACTAGGATTCGGTATAATCTAAATCAAACTAGCGTGAGTGTATAAAACTAAGCTCTTTAAAATCCGTAAACGAGATCATCAATAAATCTCATTAGGACATAACATGATAACACTTGTACAATAAAGAACACAAGCTGTATGAGAGTCCCTCGCAAATTATCAAGATCTTGCGAGAATATTCAGAGTGGTACTCTTTAGTATTTCACAGTGACGAATGTAAATCCTTCCAGTGTCGACATCAAACAACACTATAGGTAGGTGACTTGTGCGATCCTATATGGATCAACTTATAAAAACTGGAAATCTACGTGATCCAGGTTGTGCATATTGACGGGAAATGCCAAAATCGTTGAAGTTTACTTCATTGATTCACTTGAATTCAATGTTATCCTACTTGGGGAATCCCGATTCAGGAACGGCAAGTGGGAAGAGTGGAAAAGCGTTGTTAGCGTCTTTGGATGCATCCGTTTTAGATAATTCTACACTTTGAGCTGGAAAACCTGCTAAGAAGATTCATTCATGAATCGAATCCTGATGACGTAGGTACAATATTTATACTGTAAAAATGGTCCTCACGGAACTGGAGGTTAAAGTTACCGAACTTCGATGAATGATAAGATATTCGTCCATATCTACTATTATTGCTAATCCTTACATGTGCATGTACCAACGAAGTAACTACCTCTAATCCAGCACCGTCGTATTCATAACTGCATACTCATACCTAAATATTAAAGATATATATCTGAAGCTCTGATAAGTAAGTCACGTTATCAAGATTTAAAAGAAAGCTTAGAACGAATAAATATTATTAGCTTTCAAAGTGACATCGAAAACAATTGAAGTTAAGTATGAGTATATTGGTCAATCACGGCATGAATGATGAAAAGATCTCAAAGGCCAAAGAAAAAGAAATGAAAATAAAGAAAAAAAATCAAGATCAAGACCATTAGAGCATGATTGAAACAATACCACTATTACATAAGAAGACTCAAGACAACAAGAATCAAAGATCAAAGATCAAGATCACAAAGAGATATCTCAATGATCACCCCTTAGAGGGAGATTGTTAGAAATAGAAGTGTTGATCATTAATGTAATCAAAGAGAGATATCAATGATCGCCTTATAGGGAGATTATTAGGAATAAAAGTGACGATTATTATCGAGTCAACGAGTATTGTAATAATTAAATATATGTTTAACATGTAATAGATATGTTAACAACTAAGCATTAGCCATGAGCTAAGAGCTCATCTTATAAGGTGTATGATGTAACAATGGTAAGAAGAGGAATAACAATTAAGTTATAACATCCTCTTCTCTTTTTCTCTCATCCTTCTCTCTATATTCACTTTCTCTCTCTAAACCCCTCATTTCACCTCTATTAATCATTGATGTGTATTATAATATCAATTATTGATGATTTAATATTTTTTTAATATTAAGTCAATTAAGGTGAATCAAACAACACCTTACACTTATATTGTTATAAACTTTTAACTCGTTATTGAATATAAAATATTTTGACCAAAGTCAATTTAATTTTAACTTTCAATTACCAATAAAAATGCTTTATTATTTTTAAATAAAACTCTCTTATTGATTGGATTTCAATTGAATCAACTTTCATTCGACGCATTTTAGAAATCTCTTCTTATATAGAAGAGATAAACAAAGAGAATAAATTATTTTCTCATTAG
Organism: Tanacetum coccineum; assembly: GCA_026074375.1. NCBI lineage: Eukaryota > Viridiplantae > Streptophyta > Magnoliopsida > Asterales > Asteraceae > Tanacetum > Tanacetum coccineum. Next base: position 86,631 of record BQNB010002576.1, on the reverse strand, counting down.
ATATTCGTTAAGACTTATGTTTTTTAGTGTGAACTTGTTTGCTATACCTTATGTTTTTCTTCTTTTAATTCTTGTCGAAGTCAACCAACTTAAAGGAAATTTCAGTGAAATTTACATTTACTATTTTTATCTTTATATGTTTTTGTTACTTACTATACATGAACAGCCAAATATGTACACAACACAACAAACGGTATAAAAACAAAAACCAATAAGGTAGTGTGGATTGAAGTCCAACAAAATGGTGTGTATTTTCCTAGTAGTTAGTTCCCACATTAATATTAAAAGACTCTAGCTTGATTTTCTAAGAAGCAAAACCCTATTGGCTATATATAACTCCAAAAAATCTATTAATAGAACCTGGGGACGCCTGATCAAGCAAGAATTCTATATAGACATCGTGAACTCATGAAGGTGTAAAACACGCATGGATAGGATTCACTTAATTATCAACACTATTACATATCAAGATAGTTGGCATAACCATTTTACATAGATGTACCTAAAAAATTAATTACGGATCCAGTATACAAGTTTTTGCTAAATGCACGTATCTTTTGGTGATTAACAGTTAACGATTAAACTATAGACTAATGTACTTATGGGTTTTAACATTTATTTCTTGACGAGTAACAATCTATGGACTAAGTTGAAGCTACACGATCCAACAACAATAACCCGACACAAAAGTAACCGCCTTACTCGTTTAAATAAATTTAAACCTTCACAATATACGATGCAAGACACGTAAACTATTATCACTCGGGCCCCACCGCCTTAAACCCATAGGTCGGTGCAAATAATCTGACGTGTCCTCTCCTTTATATATAAAATAAAAATATACCGTTACTTAATTCGTCCCGTTAACTCTCCACCAATCCAAAAAATAAAATATCTTTCACTCACTTTTCATCAAATGGAAAAAATAATATTCACGGAGCCTGAAATGGAGGCAGCTTTGCAGCTAATTCAGCTAAGCGGTGAATCCGATACTCAGGAGCGGTCTAGTGGTAAAAGCCTCAGAGTCAGTAATGATAATAGTTCCTACTTTGGTGAGAGTTTTATGAAGAAAAGAAGACAAGAAGATCGTGACGAAAGTCACGAGAGTAGTACATCCTCAGACATAACATCGGCCCCTAAGGGTCATATATGTTCGAGGTTTGCGGCTAATGACGATGATGATGATTATGATAGTGATGGAAATATGAAAAAGAATAAGAAAAAGTTTAGGTCGATCGTTGAAGTTTATAAAATGAGTCGGTCAATGTTTTAGGGTTTGGCTTTTTTAAGTTATTAATGGAGATGTATATTATGTAAATATTTTGTTTTAGTTCGATGTGAACAATCAAGTTTTGTGATAATAATGTTACAGTTCGATGTTTGATGATCGAGTTATGCTTTTGAATGTGATAGCGTGAGGAAGAAGCTGATTTTTGTTTGCGTAAGAATATAGCTTTCAATTCGAAAATAGCATATTTCAATTTGTTATAGAAAACGTATGAATTCATTTGAATATGACTGATTAGGCGTGTAGCATGCTTATTATCTGATTGTAGATATCCAGGTTTAGAACAAAAAGTCTTTTCTGACTTGAATAGTTTTTTCTTGGACAAGGGATTTTATTAAGGCCTCTAGCAAACAGTTACATTACAATCAGTCCTCGAGGGAAATAGCTTTAATTCGATGTTTTATGCAAGCATATGATCGAAAAGCGGTTTAGTATCCTAAAGTAAAGTATATCTTTCTGTTAAAGTTGATCTGGGTCGAATTGAAGCGTATCCGATTTAATACAACCATACTTTCGAGAAAAGTGTTTGAACACCACAATTAAAACATATTTTGAGGGTGATGGAAAAGGAGCAATGATCAGTCCAATGAGTTGAAGTTCTTAAAATTTGGACTACTAGATCAACTTGAATGGTATATCGAGTAAGCAATCGTAATATCAGTTGTTAGAAACTTAGAATGATTTTACAAATTATGACTGTTTAAGCGACGATTAACATGCTAATGTTGATATCAGTCGACACTACAATCAAACTTCACTGTGTTAACTATGTCTTATTTGTTATCACCCGTATGATACTAACTGATTTAATCTTCGCATGATATGCTGTAACTCAAAACCGTAGTGGATCGAGCCAGTTAATGGTTGTTTGTATTATGTGTTCTTCGATTTTTGGGTGAAAAACATGGGCAAAATGAATGTGACCGAATTTATGAGTAGTGTCAATTGGACTTTTTGGGTTTTTATTCCATAAATTTACTCTTGTGTGGAAACTTTAATCCTGATATGATCAAGAATTCGAAAGAAGATAACGATTGCCAATGACATTTTTGTCCTTAATCATAGTAGTCTCCACATTCCACTCGATAGATTTTTAGTCTATTTTAATTTATTGATGAACTACGATAGCAAAAAGTAAATACCGTAAGTTGTGGAAAACTAGAAGGGGGGGGTTGAATAGTTTACCGCTTTTTAATTTAATGTTTATGTTTGTTTATAAAAACTTAGATTAGACTTTTTGTGAATTCAATACTTGCACAATATGAATAATACAAATAAGTAAGAACAAATAAAGAAATAAGAGATAAGAGTTAGAAAGATCAAACCACAACACAAAGATTTATAGTGGTTCGGTTACGAAGCACCTCTTCGTCCTACTCCACTCCTCGAGCACTTAACTCGAGAGTTTTCTTCACTATGTCAACAAACTCCCTTATGGCGGAGAAAACCGTACACAACTTTCGCTTATATCAATTTTCGACACTAAGCTAGATGTCGAGTTCTAATCTTAGCTAGAACCAATCTATCACGACTTCACAACTTCTTCACTACTTTCACGACTTCACAACACAACTTCACAACTACACAACTTCTTCACGCCTTAGTATTCTTCACCACACTACTTCACTACTTCACTTCTACTTTCACACCTAACTATCACAACTTGGATGAATCACTAAGATTCAACTATACTTACAACAATCACCAAGATCTATCTACTACACAACTTTACAAGATTTACAAATGATTTACAAGTTATGATATGGATGCAACAAGATTGCAATACACACTTGAGGTGTAATACTTCTTCACTTGATGATGGAAGTATTCTTCTCTTGCACTTGAGGAATTGAGCTTGGATCACTTGGAAACAAAGCTTTATGATTAAATGATCAAAGGATTTTAATGAGATGTGTGGGCTGTTTTTGATCAGAAAGAATGAGTGCAAAAGGTGAGAAAATAGTGGGGAATAGTCCAGTATTTATAGGACATTCTGGAGGAGCGTCTACCTATGGGCGGTCCCCTTAAATAGGTGGGCGGTCCCCTTAAAGATAAGGGGGCCGCCCGTGTATTTAAGGGGGCCGCCCTAGACTAGGCGCTCCCTAGTTTGTCCTTTTGTGTAGGGGGAATTTTCTGGAACTTTCTAGCCGTTTTAGGTCTGAAAATTTGAATTTCAAAATGTTTATTTTGAATAAAACATTTCTTTTAATTGTAGAAAATGTTTTGTAATGTTTATAAAAATGTTTACAACATTTTATAAAAGTGTGAGGTTGAATAAAAATTTCCTTTGATCATAAAATGCATTAAGCATTTATTTATTCATACCTTTAAGTGATATAATTTTCGAAATGAAAATTTACTACTAATTACTTGTTTACGTTTAATTTTACATTGAACGTTTTTATATTTTGTGATTATCAAAACGTAAAGATGTGAAAATTATTAATAATGTTTTTAGGCATTATTTCTATCAACAATCTCCCCCTTTTTGATGATTACAAAATTTAAACTCATTAAATGTAAAATTATTTTTAAACAAGTATTTAGTGAGTTTTATGTCATTTCTCCCCCTTTTTGTAGAATCAAAAAGGCATCATCGAGAATTGCTTGTAAAATCGACGGAATAAATGCTCCCCCTTGATGTGTGCTCCCCCTCGTTCGAGGGCACCAAGGAATCGAGCTATGGTTTCTTGGCTACAAAAACGAGTTAGAATAATACAAATATTTCTAACATGTAGCAAGTGAGGAAAAATATGGCATAATGATAATGCAACCAACAATAATCATCCATTTAACATAAAATAGTGTGTGAACCACACTCATGCATACAAAATAACTAACATGCTAACATACATGAAATTTTTAAACTACAAAAAGTCCTATAACTAGTAAAGCTCCATAGGACTTGCTTGCAAAATGGTGGATGGACAATTATTTGAGAAACTAAACATAGAGTATGTTTAGTTTGGGGAAGATGATGGAGGTGGTGGGATGATGGTTGTTGGTGGTTGTGAGAGCATATGTTCAATATATGAAAACATATATTGGAGTTCATCTCTCAATCTAAATATGAGAGTACGATTGTGAATGCAACACAAACATGAATCTCCATGTGCCTCAAGAAGGTTCCAAGGAATAGGATGACCAAAGATAGGTGGTGAAGGTGATGGAGTATCAAATTAGACATCAAGTGGGGTAATTGGTGAAAGGGTGAGAGTGATGTCCATTGATGCATTTTCTTGAGTTGGAGGTGGTGGAGAAACTCTTGGAGGAGGAGATGTTGGTGGGTTCAAGTAACCATTGGGTGAAAGTGATGTTGATGAGGTTGGTGATTTTGGTGTGTAGTCAATTGAAGAGGATGAGGTGTCTTTGGTGGATGGAGTTTTAGAGGGTGCATTGGGAGCACTAGGAGATGATTCTTGAAGCTTGGGTGATGGGGTTATAGTGTCTTCATTTGTCAAGTCAATGAAGAGTTGTTTTGGTGGTATGATGGTGAATTTTGGTTTCTTTGATGGTTTGGAAATGGAAGCTTTTGGTGAAGCCATGGAGGTTGATAATGGTTAGTGTATGATGAGGAAGATGATGTGTTGGTGATGATCATTTGGAAGGGATTTATGGGAAGAGAATGGATTAGAAAAGGAATGAATTTGAACTAGTTTAAGTTATTCCAAATTGTGTTCGAGCATTCTGGGAAAAGATAGCTGAGACTAGGTAAAAGAGGGTCAAAAAGCAGGAAAATACTGTTTTACCTGTGATTTACTAGGGCGGTCCCCTTATTTAGGGGTCGGTCCCCTTAAAGATAAGGGGGCCGCCCGTTATGAATTAAGGGGGCTGCCCTCTGCTGGTTCCAATTTTTACAGAAAAACAATTTTTCTCAAAAATTTTGTGAGAGTATTTATGTTTTGGTGGTTTATTTGCAGCAAGCCCTATTGAGTTTTATGAGGACCTTTAATCATATAGCATGTAATAAAAACATCAAATCATGAAACCAAAGTGGCATAATTAGTTCATTAAACAAAACAACCAAAGGTCATAGCAAATAAGTATCTAAAGATAACTAATACCTAAGTCTTTCCAAATAAATTAGATAATTACCTCACAAGATGTTTAGAACATATACATAATCAAGTTAAAAATTGTCTAGAACCACATTTAGCTATCTAGCTAGTTTCTATCCTAAATCTTCACTTCTTCTTCTTGTTAAACACTCCTTTTAGTGCCTTGCCAAATGATTTGAACCCTTCGCGCATCTCCTTATGCATTTGTTGCATTTGGTTGAGCAAGGTGGTTTGTCGTTCAAAGAGAGTTTCATCGATTTATTCGGAAGAGGAAGGCATTTGGTAGTTTTGGTAGTTAAGTGGATCAAGAGAGTTAAGATAGGTGGTAGGAGATGGAGTACTTGCTCGAGAAGTTTCGACATCATCATCATCATGTTGATGAGATGACGTGCCTTGATGATGAGAGGATGAAGAAGAGATGGAAGGACGTGCCTTGCCACGATCACTTCGAGGTCGTCGAGTTTGTTTTATGGCAAGAGGACGCATGAATCGCTCAACAATGTCATAGATGTCATTGTCAAGATGAGGATACGTTTTCATGACATGTCGATAAAGACGAGTTAGAAACATGCCATACAGAAGATTTGCGGTTGGAATAGCTCTCACACATTCAATTCCTTTGACAAAGAAATAAGCAAGATTGTATTGTTCTTCAGCAACAACACAATACAACCTATGAGCAAGACAAGCGGGGAGACGGTCCCGATGTCCTCCTAGTCCGAACACATTCTCCCGAATGAGTTCTTCCCATTGCTTCATGGTTCGTGGCTTAGTATATACTTATATAGCTACCCTAATACAGATCCTAACCGAATGCCCTTGACCAAGACAAAAGGT
>BQNB010002576.1:46370-79314 GCA_026074375.1 Tanacetum coccineum | reverse complement strand
GTCATTTTGTTCCATGTCTTGAGCCGGATTCGTGTTTTAAAGAAATATACACATTTTATTAAATGTTTTAAACTAATAAAAGAGTGACGGAAATAAAAATATGTATGAAAATGGTGACCCGAGCTTTGGCCGGATATATAACAAAAGAAAATGCACTTGTACTAGATTTGAAAGAAAAGAATGGGAGGGACCAAAAGTGCCAAGTGTCTAAAACCATTTCCTATAAAAGGAAGACTTACACTTCATTATATCTTTTACAAAAAAAATTATCTCTCTTGTCCTCTCCTCACCTAGTTCGAACCGGCCAAGCACAAACACCCATCGAAACCTTTGATTTCTCGACATGCATTCCGATACGACTTAAAAATATTAATCCCCTCGTCATTACCTACACATCCCACTAAAGAAACACGGCATGCTATAAGTATTTCTCTAGTTTTAATTTGGTTCGAGTTTGGTCAAAATGGGTTGAAAGAATTAATATTTGGGTGATACACAAGCATTGTAGCTAATGGGTTAAATTGAAAAATGTTCGGGTTTATGTGTTGGTTGTGGTCCGAGTTCGGCTAAGACAAAGGAGGAGCGAGACGAATTTTTATTTGGTCTGATATTGCTTAATAAAGCATTGTAAGGATTCTTGTTACTATTATTGTAATTGTTTTCGTGTTTTGATTATTATTCGAGTATTGCATGTGATGAAATCCGATGGGTATTGCGCTAGACTAGATTAAAAATGATATTGGAGATGTTACTTAGGCTAGATAATGGTGTTTTGATGATTGTTGGGAGTCAAAAATGTAGTTTGATGAGGTTTTGAACATGTCAAATTCGAACAGAAAGTTTAGCACGCAAAACGAGGTTTGAAAATTCATAAAATCTGATTTTTGATGTTAAAATATGATAAAGCTTTTCGAGACGATCGTTTTGATATAAGGTAGAGCATCTAACTCCTAATAACGAAGAAACTAGAGCCAAAAGTTTTGAAAAATTTATAAATTGCAAACAGCTATGTTTAGTAAATTGCTTGCTGATCTGATTTTCGACAGCCATTTTAGGCACTTTTGAGTCCGTTTTGGCCTTCCAGCGAAACACGAAAGTTGTCCGGAATGATGTTTTCTATAAAATCTCTTTTTGGTCAAAGTCACGAAAACATGATATAGCGGGTCAAAACCGATGGTCAAGCCGTTGCGTTTTTATTAAAAATACAAGTTACAGCAGATTCTTGCAGGGGCATTTTTGTCATTTTCAGTCGAGTTTTGGGTCTCGGCTAAATTTAAAAAGTTGTCCGGAATATCGTTTCGCATAAAATCTCTTTTTACACCGAATCGTGAAAATGCGATTTAGAGGGTCGTTTGGCGCGGGTCAGATTTGGATAAAAATAAATATAAGTATAAAAGTCAAATGTTGACTTTAAAAAGTCAACGAGTCATATAAGACTTATATAATTTTAAAATAAGTACATGGATATAAATAAAATGATAAGTATTAAAAATATACTTCGATATTTAAACTTACCAAAGATGGTAACTTTCTGAAAATAATAACTTTTTAAAAATAAAAAGTTATCGAAAATATAACGTTTTCAATTAAAGTCACGTAAGATAAAACGTGATGGACAATTATAACTCAATGTTGTGGGGTTTTGGGATATAAGGCGCAAGTGGATTTCTCATCACATGTATGAATGTCACATGTATGAATATTAGTTGTGTATATATAAATTATATATATAAATATATAAATAATATATAACTAAAATATAATATATATAAATAAAATATGAGAGCTTTCTTATTCAAACCATTCTTAGCGCGAGAACTTGACAGAACACCAAAAAACATGCAATGCACCGCCTACACATAATGAATGAATATGCACAAAATGTTCTAAAACAACAACATATATGTATTAAAAAAACATAGTTGGTTAACTACCGAATATGATAAGAAATTGGAAATACAAAATTTTTCTTTGAAGGTGGTGCAATGTAGGTATTTAATAAGACGTGCAACAACAATATGCGTAAGTGTAAGGTTTTTGTGAAAGAAGAAGAAACATAGTTAGAATTCTTACTTTATTCGATGATTTTCATGTATTTTTATTATTTTAAAAGGCGTTCATGCATGTTTTTTTGGTGGTTCTGTCAGTTCACGCACTAAGAAATATGGTTCTGAAAAGAAAGTATCCCCCATATATATAATATATAAAAATAATCAAAATATATATAAAAATATTAAATCAAATAAAATAATAATATAACATAAATAGTAAAGGGTTCAGTGAGAAGTAAATTAAAATAAGAAGTGATGAGAAGTGACAAAAACCACACATTTGAGATGCAACGACTTTCATTAGATGCATTTCTGTTCATCTAGATGCACCATTTTGAGTTTCGAAAATTAATTTGATGTGTAGATGGTGCAAATTGATTTTCATGATTTTGACACATGTTGAGGACCAAAAATCAAGAGACATCATAAAATGCATCTAATATACGTATATGCATCTAATTAAAAGCTAGAAAACACATTTTGATGCATTATAATGCATATAAGATTATAGAGATGCATCTAATTTAAGTCGGTGCATCTCGGGTATGCGATTATAGTTACTTCTTATCATTTTTTTATTTTTAATGAATACTTCATCTTTATGATCCAAACTATATATATTATATATAAAAATATCTATATATATATATATATAAAATATACCATATATATGATTTTGTGATACGATTACTCACGTTGACTAAACTTTTCGGAATAGTAATCGAGCGACATAAATTATAGGTCCGTGATCGTTGTACATGGGTGTATTTTTTCCGTGAATTGTTTCGGTTATTTGATCTTTCGACTTCGACCAGATGATTTCATAGCCTCCTTTTAAAGTTTTTAATGTTTTTAACCCAGCGAGGGGGAGATATATGCTTGTATTGTGAAATTGAACACAAACTGTTTTCTGATAACTTTGAATAATGATTCCTTCACTACTGAGTATATGCCTTTTTCTGTGTGACTGTTAGTTACCATGTGTTGGTAAGCGCTAATGTATTAAATAGATCTATTGGGTTTGACAACCTTGTCCGGGGTTTGAATCCGTTTGGACCACCCTGTCAAACAGACATTTTCTAGTTAGTAATTAGGAATAATTGACTTACTACATCGGACATAATATCGTCCAACGGGATTAATAGTGATTAAGTTTCGTTACACCGACACTTTAGTTGGAAATCATTATTTTTTATAACGTTGACTTACGGAGCCAAACGTTATAACGTTTGGAACCCAAAATATGCGTTCTATGTTGTAATTGTAAACTCTATGAATTCACGTTAACGTTTTGTTACTTTTAAGCATCTTATCCTCAGATTATTGATTTTGAAGGCGATGGACGGAACGAGGATATCAGACTAGTGTGTCTGTGAAGTCGTGACATAAACTAAACAAGTGTTTTAGAAGAAACATGTCCGTGTTGTGACTTTTGGAAATAATTTCTATAATGGTATTGGGACCTATAATAACTTTGATCATGTCTAATAAATGAAATTGGTGTTTTGTAAACGTACTTGCACGTTAGCTGAGACTCGTGTGTCATGTATAGTGAAGTAGCACCCCAATGTTGTAATGCGCATGTATCGTAGTTTGGGGGATTTACAGAGTAGAAATTCAAAGCACAGAGTTGTAGTGAACTAAGTCGTGACAAAACTTGGACTAACCCTGTTTTTTTGAAAGTCGACTGAGTCTTTCAACCCGATGTCCGATATCCGCGCTCCACGTTCTCCATATCCTAGAAGCCTTATGTGGTATAAATATTTTGATTGCATATTATGTGCTCAACAAGTGGTTGACACTTGGAACAATTTCATAATTATATATAAGAATAATAGATATATCTTACTGCATCCGTTCTATGGTATACGAATATAATATATCTAGATATTCGCTACTTGGCGAAGTAGTTTAACTTCCTTAAAACATTTCAATGCGATATGAAAAAAATTATTTTGAAACTGATGGAAAACATCGTTGGAATAAAACGAAAATCTCTCGAAACTTTTTTAGAAACTTTTACTTTGTTATCTCTTGATGTCGGGACTCGATTTAGTTTTCGATCCCACTTGAAAATTTTACTAATTGATTTTGAATTTGAACGCTCTTCTTATTGATTTTGATTCGCATATGTTGTTTCGTAATCTATCATTTTGAGATTTTCCAGGGAGGGGGGGGGTTTTAATGGGAGTATGACCTTTTATATGTCATCCCATAACCTTCATTGTTTTGGAAAACAGTTATAAACTTACTCCCGCGTAATATGTCGTTTGGAAACGTCTATCTTTGGAACACAATAGTTGGGGGTAGAATAGTAACTTGTGGTGGACTAATGGCATCATATGCTTGCATGACCTTCATATAGGGGTCATTATGAAAAAGTGAAAGAGTTGGTGAAGCTATTGGAACTAAATTAGATGAATTATTTGAAGATTCAGAAGAAGTATTTCCCGGTGAAGCTGGGAAATAGTCCAGGGAAGCCGGGATGTAGTCCGAAAAGTTAGAGGAAAAAGCATCCTCAATATCGGAAGTAGGGTGGTTGGGAGAAGACATCACTCTGTTAACAACCCATTGGTAAATAACATAAGTTATTTATATAATAGTATAATAGTTATGTATCTTTACATACTATTTGGGAGATGTAGTGGCACGGAGGACTTTCTTGGATGGAAAAAGAAAAGTAGTTATAGTTAAGGTTTTAAGCTTGTGTTGGGTTTCAGAAGTTTCTACAACTTAGTGCTGCTACTTATACAAGTTACTACTGCTAGTTCTACTTAGTGTTGCTGGTGAAGAATGCTAAAGGTTCAAGAAAATAGACTAAGTAGTTAGTACTGTTAGTTGTAAATAGTTAGTATTGTCGGTATATATGTTAATACTGGTAGTAGAGTTAGTACTGTTAGTAGTAAATTAGTACTGCTAGCATATATAGATAGTACTGCTTAAGTGATATGCATGAGATATATTAGGAATAGATATGCATGATCACTTAACGCGTTTTGTGAGCCCATTAGGGTTTCCTTGGTGTATAAAAGGAACCATACGGCACTAGTTAGATATACAAGTTTTCACGAATATTCATAGTTAGTAATCTGTAACCTAGCAGATTAATAGTAATCAAAGTTCTGTTTTATTCATTGTTCTTCTTAGCAGTATAAGTTAGTTTCCGCATAACTTATATTGTTCATAGTCATTGTTTCTCTTGTAGTTAGTTTGGATCTATCCAGATTAGCTACCACCCTTAACAGGCTAGAAAGATCTATTCAGACTGGGATCAACAAGTGGTATCAGAGCTTGTTGAGAAACTCTAAGTAAGAAGAATCAAAACAGATCTGTTATAAACCTTTACCTTTCAGATCTATTCAATGGCAGGAGAAGATGAATTTCATGATGATAACACACCACCACCACCACCACCAGTTACACCTACACAACAAGCCCCTCACACTCTGTCAACTATTAAACTCCCTATTCTGAAGAAAGGTGAGTATGACATATGGGCCATGAAAATGGAACATTACTTGGGGCATACAGATTATCCTATATGGGAAGTCATACAAAAGGGAAATGGTCCAGTACAAGTCTCAACAGATACAAATGGACAAATAAAGGTTTTACCTCCCAAAACTGCTGAAGAGATTTTGGCTAGAGAAAGAGAAAGAAAAGCAAGAACCACCTTGCTTATGGCTATACCAGAAGACCATTTAGCAAAGTTTCACAAAATGACTGATGCTAAAGAAATGTGGGAAGCTATCAAATCCAGATTTGGTGGCAATGATGAATCTAAGAAGATGCAGAAATACATTCTCAAGCAACAATTTGAAAGCTTTTCTGTATCCAACTCAGAAGGATTGCACAAAGGTTATGACAGGTTTCAGAGTCTTCTGAGTCAACTTGAGATTCATGGTGCAGGTGTCTCCACTGAAGATGCCAATCAAAAGTTTCTTAGGTCTTTACCTGCTTCCTGGTCCCAAGTATCCTTGATAATGAGGACCAAGCCAGGAGTAGATACTCTTAGTTTCGATGATCTCTATAACAACCTTAGAGTCTTTGAGTCAGATATTAAAGGCTCTACTGCATCATCTTCCAGCACACAGAATGTGGCATTTGTTTCTTCTGAAAGCACTAACAGTACTAATGATGTTAGTACTGCTTATGGTGTTTCTACTTCTTCTGGCTATAACTCACAAAAGGAAGGCTCTTCATCATACACTGATGAACTCAAGTACTCCTTCTTTGCTAATCAATCAAGTGGTCCACAATTGGATCATGAAGATCTTGAACAGGTTGATGAGTTTGATTTAGAAGAGATGGATTTAAAATGGCAAGTGGCCATGATTTCATGGTTGAAGAAGTTTTACAGAAGACAGGGAGAAGGCTGCAGTTTGATGCCAAGGAACCAGTTGGCTTTGACAAGACCAAGGTTGAGTGCTTCAATTGCCATAACACATGGCAAAAAGTCTGATTTTTGCAAAAAACGATCATTTTTTTGCGTAATACTTTCAAAGTTTAAATCAAAAAGTCTAGCAATTTTACTGTTATATAACAACTACAATAATCTACGCGTGTTTTTTGAATCTACTTTAACCAAACTTATTCATTTATAGTTTAATACTTAATAGGATAAACAACTGCTAAATGGAATGGCGTAGCAACATCACTAACTCATGACGACTTCAGTACATCTTAACATGTATTACAACTCATATAACCACATAAGCAAAACTCCGATGACCAAGAAGACTAACCCTGATACGCAAACAACAATTAGACACAACCCGTGTGCAACACATTAGATATAACCTGTGTGCATCGTACGAGTCTGAATGCCTTGTAATTAATAAGATAAAGTTAGGAGAAAAAGTTTGTAGCAATAGCTTGAAGTTTAACAAGTTATTCATAAAAGTTTATTAAAAAAGTTTTTAATATAATTGTTACAACCTTTTCAGAAAGACTTTTAAAATGATAAAAAGTAATTGAAAACTTAAGCATTGTTGATGCTTTTATAAAACTAAAGATTTGATCCTATAAAAAGAATAACTTAAAGATAGAAATATAATTATTATATATGTTGAGAATCGAAAAGAGAGCTAAACAAAAATCAAACGTGTTGGGTTTCAGAAGTTTCTACAACTTAGTGCATCTACTTATACAAGTTACTACTGTTAGTTCTACTTAGTGCTGCTGATGAAGAATGCTAAAGATTCAAGAAAATAGACTAAGTAGTTAGTACTGTTAGTTATAATTAGTTAGTACTGCCAGTACATTGTTAGTACTGCCAGTTAGAGTTGGTACTGTTATAATTAGTTAGTACTGCCAGTACATTGTTAGTACTGCCAGTTAGAGTTGGTACTGTTAGTAGTAAGTTAGTACTGCTAACAAATATAGTCAGCCTAAAGTTTGGTCTGATGCTCTTATCATTAAGGAGTATGAGTCAAAAAGTGATGATGAATATGTGATTAAACCTTCAAAAGAACAGGAAAAACCTAGTTTTGCTTTTGTTAATACTGTTAAGCATGCAAAAAATCCTAGGGAAACTGTTAAAGAACAAAACACATGTAGTCCAAGTCCTAAAGTTGACAAGAGAGACTGGAATGGTTCAATGTCCAAAAGGCTGGGTTTGAGATATGGATTCACTAAAAAGGCATGCTTTGTATGCTTTAGCTATCTTATTAGAGATTGTGACTTCCATGAGAAAAGAATGGCTAAACAGGTTGAATTAAACAAAAAAAAGGGTAAGGGTACTGGTCAAGGGGAGAATAGACTTGTATGGAACAATGTGCAAAGATTGAATCACCAAAACAAAAATCTTTCTAGTCAAACAGCAGCAACTAGTACTGCTAGAAAAGTTAATACTGCTAGACCCATTATGAATGAAATCAGACCAAGAAATACTTTTTAAGTCTCATTCACCTATTAGAAGGCCATTTAATAAATCAACAGCACCAAAAGCAAATTTTACAAATCATAAAGTAAATATTACTGGGGATAAAACAGTTTGTGCTGTTAGGGGCTATAGGGAAACTGCTGTTAAGGCCTCAACAGGTTGTAATTGGAGACCCAAAAGACATTACTGGAACAAAGTCTCCAAATACAATAGTGGATCAAACTCTAATAAAATTGTTAATTTTAAAGATCCACTAGGCAGACCCAAGTCAGCAATGTCTTGGGTCCCTAAAAGAAACTAATTTCTCTTATTTGATGTGCAGGATGATCCACAAAAAGCTTTAAAGAACAAAGGAATTATTGATAGTGGATGTTCCAGGCACATGGCTGGGAATAAAGCCTACCTTGTTGAATATCAAGACTATAATAGTGGCCTTGTTACTTTTGGAGGTAGTAAAGGTTATATATTTGGTAAAGGAAAAATAAAAACTGGAAAGTTAGATTTTGAGGATGTGTGCTTTGTGAAATAAGTACAGCATTTTAATCTCTTTTCTGTGTCATAGGTGTGTGACAAGAAGAACAAAATTCTCTTCACAAACACTGAATGTCTTGTGTTGTCCCCTGACTTTAAGTTGCTTGATGAAAATCAAGTATTACTTAGAGTCCCCAGACAAAACAATATGTACAGTTTTAACCTAGAGAACATTATTCCTACTGGAGGTTTAGCTTGTTTGATTGCAAAGGCCACAGTTGATGAATCTAACAAATGGCATAGGAGGTTGGGTCATGTTAACTTTAAAAACTTAAACAAACTTATGAAGAGAAACCTTGTAAGAGGTTTACCTTCAAAGATTTTTCAAAATGACCACACCTGTGTTGCTTGTCAGAAAGGAAAGCAACACAAGGCCTCTTGTAAGGCCAAAGTAGTGAGCTCTATTAGTCAGCCCTTACAGCTTTTACATATGGACTTATTTGGACCTACATCTGTAAGGAGCATAAACCATAAGACTTATTTCCTTATTATCACTGATGATTTTAGCAGGTTTAGTTGGGTGTTCTTTTTAAAAACTAAGGATGAAACTAGTGGAATCCTTAAGGACTTTATATGACAAATTAAGAACCAATTAAATCAAAAGGTTAAAACTATTAGATGTGATAATGGTATAGAATTCAAAAACATGGACATTATTGAATTCTGTGGGTCAAAAGGGACCAAGAGGGAATACAGTAATGCCAGAACTCCACAACAAAATAGAGTTGCCAAGAGGAAGAACAGGACCCTAATTGAGTCTGCTAGAACAATGCTAGCAGATTCATTTTTACCTAACACTTTTTGGGCTAAAGCAGTTAGTGCTACTTGCTATGTCTTAAACAGGGTGTTAGTGACCAAGCCTCAAAACAAGACACCTTATGAACTTATAACTAGTAAAATACCAATTATAAGCTATATAAGACCTTTTGGGTGCCATGTGACTATCTTAAATACCATTGACCACCTGGGCAAGTTTGAGGAAAAGTCTGATGAAGGGTTTTTAGTTGGGTATTCTTTAAATAACAAGGCTTTTAGGGTATACATCTTAGAAACCAAGAGGGTTGAAGAAAACCTGCATATAAACTTTTTAGAAAATAAACCTAATGCTGCAGGGAAAGGACCTAATTGGCTGTTTGATCTTGATTATTTAACTGATTCAATGAACTATCAGCCTGTTACTGCAGAAAATAAAGCTAACAAAACTGCAGGTCTAAAAGAAGCTAATCTTAGTGCAGGTACACAAGAAAATATTGATGCAGGAAACTCTGAAATGGAAACTGAACCTGCTCAAGAATACTTTGTACTGCCAGTATGGTCTTCTTATACTTCAACAATTAAGAGCTCAGAAGCAAAGAATAGAGATGAAAAGCCCAATGGGGATACTGATCCAAAGACAAATAAGGAGCCAAAAGATCAGGAGGATTAAGCCTTTTTAGAGGAACTTGAAAGGCTTAAAAGACAAGAAAAAGAGGCTAATGATGCAGCTGAAGCTTTTAGAAAGGAGTTTGCTCAATATACTAAGGATTTGCTTCTTCAAGCAGGAGCTGCTAGAGCTACCAGTACTAACACAGTTAATACTGTTAGCACACCAATTAGTACTGCCAGTCCCTCAAATATTTTAGTACTGGTGGACCTGATCTAAACAACAATGACCAAGATGATTCTTAAATACCTGCTCTTGAGGATGATTATGACAATCCAAGTGATAGGATTTTTACCAATGCATCTTATGATGATGAGGGTGTAGTGGCTGACTTTACTAATTTAGAAACCACTGTGAATGTTAGTCATATTCCCACATCAAGGATACACTCCATTCATCCTACAACTCAAATTCTTGGAGATCCAACCTTAGCAGTTCAGACAAGGAGCAAAGTACACAAAAGTTCTGGAGCTCATGCTTTTGTTAGCTATATTCAGAAGTAGAGAAGAAATAATCATAAGGATTTCCAGCACTGTTTGTTTGCTTGCTTCCTTTCTCAGATTGAACCCAAGAAGATATCTCAAGCTCTTGAAGATAAAAGTTGGGTTGACGCTATACAGGAAGAGCTGTTGCAATTGAAGATTCAGAAAGTTTGGATTCTAGTTGATTTGCCTTTTGGAAAGAAGGCAATTGGGACAAAATAGGTTTATAGAAATAAGAAGGATGAAAGAGGTGTTGTAGTTAGAAATAAGGTAAGGTTGATTGCCCAGGGATATAGATAAGAGGAAGGGATAGACTATGATGAGGTTTTTGCTCTTGTGGCTAGGATTGAAGCCATCAGGATCTTTTTGGCCTTTGCTTATTATATGGGATTCATAGTTTATCAAATGGATGTGAAAAGTGCCTTCTTATATGACACAATTGACGAGGAAGTGTATGTGTCTCAACCTCCAAGTTTTGTAGATCCTAAGTTTCCTAAAAAGGTCTATAAAGTTGTAAAAGCTCTATATGGTTTACACAAGCTCCTAGAGCCTGGTATGCTACTTTATCTACTTTCTTGTTGAAGAGTAGATACAGAAGAGGAACCATTGACAAGACTCTTTTCATCAAGAAGGACAAGAATGATATCATGTTGGTATAGGTTTATGTGGATGATATTATTTTTGGTTCTACAAAGAGGTCTTGGTGTGATGAATTTGAGGCATTAATGAAAAGCAGATTTCAGATGAGTTTTATGGGAGAGCTCACCTTCTTTCTTGGATTACAAGTCAAACAAAAAGAATATGGTATTTTCATAAGTCAGGATATGTTGCAAAGACCCTGAAGAAGTTTGATTTTGCTAGTGTGAAGACTGCCATTACTCCAATTGAGACCCAGAAGCCTTTGACTAAGGATGAAGAAGCTGCTGATGTGGATGTACATCTTTATAGATCCATGATTGGCTCTTTAATGTACTTGACTGCTTCTAGGCCTGATATTATGTTTGCAGTCTGTGCTTGTTTTAGGTTTCAGGTAACTCCAAAAACCTCCCATCTTCATGCTATGAAGAGGATTTTTAGGTACCTTAAAGGCAAACCCAAACTGGGCCTTTGGTATCCTAGAGTGTCATCATTTGACCTGGAAGCCTACTCAGATAGTGATTATGCTGGAGCAAATCTTGACAGGAAATCCATAACAGGAGGTTGTGAATTTTTGGCAGGAGACTTATTTCATGGCAATGCAAGAAGCAGACAATTATGGCTACTTCTACTACAAAGGCAGAGTATGTTGCTACTGCCAACTGCTGTGGGCAAGTATTGTGGATTCAAAATCAAATGTTAGACTATGGATTCAATTTTATGAACACAAAGATCTACATTGATAATGAAAGCACAATATTCATTATAAAGAATCCAGTGTTTCACTCCAAAACAAAGCATATTGAGATTAAGAACCACTTCATTAGGGATGCTTTTGAGAAGAAGCTTATCCAGGTGCTTAAGATTTACAGTGATGATAATATGGTTGATCTTTTAACCAAAGCTTTTAATGTTAGCAGATTCAATTTCTTAATTGTTAACATTGGAATGAGCAACCTATAGTTGTAATAGTTTAGGGGAGGCAAAATGGCAGTTTGATTTGTTGAATAGTTTAGAAAATGATGTTAAAGTTCATTATGATCTTTAGGGATGAGGATTGAGAGGTTAATACTGGTAGGCCAAAACTTAGTACTGCCAGGACAAAACTTAATACTGGTAGGCCAAAACTTAGTACTGCCAGGACAAAACTTAGTACTGCCAGGCCAAAACTTAGTACTGACAATACTAAGATTGAACGTATGAAGCTAGAAGCCATGGTGGAGGAAAGAAGGATCTTTAAGTGTTGGTTTCATTACCACACAACAAATGGTCATTAGTGTACCATGTCTAACAGACATCAAGAACTGGCTAGTCCAGAGCAAACGACTTTTGGTAAAGACTTCTCAAATCCGTTAACGGCTGATAGTTTGCCAAAAACTATATGGTTCTCAACTCACCATGCTTTACAATAAAGAGTTGGCTAGTTTAAAGCAAACGTATCTTGGTAAAGACATCTCAAATTCGTTGATAGTTGATAGTTTACTCAAAACTATATGGTTATCAATGCACCATGTTACTACAATGAAGCATTGGCTATTCCAGAACAAACGACTACTGGTAAAGAAATATCAAATCTGTTTATGGCTGGTAGTTTGCCAAAAACTACATGGATAACTTAGTTGGTATTGCTGTGTTGCTGAGTTGCTGAGAAGTTGTGATGATGACAAAGACTAGAAGTTAAAGAATTTCAAGTTTATAGAGTAACTAAAGATTTCAAGTTCATCAAAGAGCAGATTAAAGAGTAGCAGTGTGTTTGGATACATTCTTCTAGTGTTCAAGAAGCTCAAACTGAAGAAACATAAATGTTAACAAGTGAACAACATGTTTAGGGGAGGATTGTTGAGTTTCAGAAGTTTCTACAACTTAGTGCTGCTACTTATACAAGTTACTACTGCTAGTTCTACTTATTGCTGCTGATGTAGAATGCTAAAGATTCAAGAAAATAGACTAAGTAGTTAGTACTGTTAGTTATAATTAGTTAGTACTGCCAGTTAGAGTTGGTACTGTTAGTAGTAAGTTAGTACTACTAGCAAAATATAGATAGTACTGCTTAAGTGATATGCATGAGATATATTAGGAATAGATATGCATGATCACTTAACGCGTTTTGTAAGTCCATTAGGGTTTTCTTAGTGTATAAAAGGAACCCTACGACATTAGATAGATACAAGTTTCACAAATATTCATAGTTTGTAATCTGTAACCTAGCAGGTTAATAATAATCAAAGTTCTGTTTTATTCATTGTTCTTCTTAGCAGTATAAGTTAGTTTCCGCATAACTTATATTGTTCATAGTCATTGTTTCTCTTGTAGTTAGTTTGGATCTATCCAGATTAGCTACCACCCTTAACAGGCTAGAAAGATCTATTTATTGGGATCAACAAAACGATAGAAATATAATTGATTATAGTATATGTTAAGAATCAAAAAGAGAGCTAAACGAAAATCAAACTTGTAAAAGTTTTACACAATTGTATTGATCTTGTAGAAAGCACAAAGAACAAATGAAATATGAAATGATTAACGATCCAAGGTAATCTATAATAATATGTCATCGGATTTCGTTGTTGTATCTATGTTTCTACAAGTACTTATTGATTTTGTTGCTTTTTCTTTATTTAACGACGAAAATATATTAAAAAGCTAGGGAGAAACTAGCAAAATTACAAATAATGTTGCAACGTTGGGTTTTGTAACCAGAATGTCCAAGCAATGTTACACTTGCCACATCTATTCGTATACCAATTAAAAGAATGAATGACTATATACTCATAAATGTGACTTTTCTTCATTTTCGAATCCTGAAAAACGACACTATTTCTAAAGCTCCATAGCATCCATATCGTGGTATATATGATCACACTCACAACCTTTATTTTCTTTAAATCTAAAATAGAAGCCTCCACCCAGTCTAACAACATCAGAATATCATCAATGGCCGAAATCTGGAGATCAATCCAAGTAGCCACATTTTTTCAGACTTCAACCGCTACATCACAGTTGAAGATTAAATGCCGAATATCTTCGACAGCTGCCATACAAGATGGACATAAAACTAAAGGAATGTTGATAGCCTTCGCTGCTAGTTGACTTCTAGTTGGGAGCCTATTTTGAATCGCACGCCAACACATAATGTTCACCTTAGCAGGAACTATACTACACCAACGAGTAATCTGATGACATGTTGCAAGCAAAGAGTTATCAATGATGTGACGAGCACATTTAACTGAGTAACCCCCATCTATAGATAGCTTCCACTCGCAAGAGTCTTCTTGATCAATCATTTGAACATTTGTTAACATTTTCAGTAACTTGCACATATGGTGAGAAGTTCTACTACTATCCCGCAAAGGCCTATTCTAATCCTAAGTCCAAATGCCATTGATAAATCGATCTGCAACGTAGCAATCCTTTCGAGCTTCTAAATTAAATAACCTAGGAAATGACTCTTTTAATGTTTTTCACCCAACCAAACATCCTTCCAAAAACGAATGTGCCTACCATTTCCTAGACGCATGTGCATGGATCCAAATTGAAAAATATCTTTGGCATGCATTTGATCTATCACTTTGACAATACTTCCCCATATACTGTTCCTTGAATGAATACTATCAGATGTCCCAATACCCCCATTACGCCCATGAATACTTTGAATCACTTTAACCTAAATGACATTCGGGTTATTTATGAAACTCCATATCCATTTATACAATAAAGCTTGGTTAAAAGTCTTTAAACTTCCTATTCTAAGCCCTCCGTTGTCTTTTGAATTCAACACTACATCCCATTTCACCCATGTAATCTTCCTTTCTTGCTCACCCTCCCTAAAAAAATAAAGCACAGAGATGTTGTTGGATTTGGTTATCCCTATAACCCTAATATTATACCAATATCATCGAGCTACGCAGCGAATATTAAACACATATAGCAATTTTAATTAACATAAAACATAAAAGAATAAACGTACCTTTTAGCAATCCAAGCTAAAATATCTCTTCGAGTACACACACGTGTGTAAATCGTGCGAAGCAAAAACCCTCGAGTTACTAAAATAAGTAACCTCTACATGTATTCACACTACACGTTAACCAATATCACCCGAATGCTAGTTCCAATAACCAACGAACAAGAATACTAGAAGTAATCAGACTCAAACACCTTTCCCTAAGGGGGTGTTTATATGTGTCGACTACTAGAGAAGAGAAGAAGAAGCGATGATTTTATGAGGCTTAGGGAACCTCTATTTATATCAAAAAAGGTGCTCCCAAGTTTACCTATCTCACCGATGTGGGATAAACTTCTTTTCCCTTTCTTTTTACTCTAGGCCGGTCAAAACCTATCCAAACACCTCTTGGTGTTGAATTTTTGACTTTTCTAATATTTATGTATAATTACATTTAATTACACATTAATTAAAAAGCCTTATAGTTAATTATTTGTAAACGAACTAATTAATGACCGTTAGTATTCTATTATTGGAATATTAATATACATAATAAATATACACTTATATTATTATATACATTAATCGAGTATTAAATACATATATAATAAATATACACTTATATTATTATATATATACCAAATAAAGTGATATCTAAGTATATACGAGTGTGACCCCGTAGGCTTACGTATTCCTAGCCGTATAAATATTCCTATGACATGAGCACAAACCAACAGACGTTCTAAACATTTGAGAATTGATTCAGGCACTCAGAAAAGGGACATATAATAGATACCCAAGCTCCCTAAAATGGATCAGATTAAAGTAAGCCTTCCACCAATTGATAACAATTCTGTCCTCCACGTAGCTAACATGTTTTTAAAATGTTGAGTAACTTCGTACCAGTTAACAATGCTCCGCATATTATTGCCCACCGAAAGCCCAAGATATCAAAAAGGAACCTAGCATTCACCACATATCGTTAACCCTGCCATTTGATCAACTTCATGTTGCCCTACTCCAATACCGTATAGATTGGATTTGCAAGGTTTATACATAACCCGATACTAAAAAGTAGAAATTAAGAATAACAATCAGGTTTTTTATATTGTTAGCATCCCATTCTGTTAGATATTAGAAAAAGACTCGGTCACCCTGTGTATTTTACCATCTATTATAGCTTGTAGTTTAACGTTTAATGTATAATGTTCGGTTATAGGCCAGGTTATAAAGCCCAACGTGTAAGCCCATACCATAGCCTAAGGGCTGATTTTGTAAGACATATATAAGCCTCTTCTATCTTATAGAAGAGGTGGGTTAGTCATTTTATACACACACACTTTCTCTCTCTAGAGGAGTGTGCATTTTCTTTGTTTCTCTCTCTAGCATTCTACTAATCCACTAACCATTCGATTGTGTGATGATATCCAATATCCTACAATTGGTATCAGAGCACATGGGATGATTAGATTGTTTGTGTGTACATTTTAGTGCTTGGTTTAGATCAAAAGTTGAGTTTTAGGAGGTTTTAGCTCTTGTTCTTGAGTTTCATTGATTTTCATGTTTCTTGTGTTAAAATTCATGTTTTTTAGTTACTATAGCCTTCTAGGACTCAGTTGTGCAAAAGAATCCAAGTCAAAACGTTCAAAAGGGTAATTTTTAGGTGTTTTAAGGAGTACAAGTTCGTATTTCTTCGCAGCGGTCTGGTATTCTGTGTTTTGTTAATCGTAAAGGTTTGGTACACTGTTTTAGCGGTTTGTCAGGGTAGTACACTGTTCTATCGATTTGTCAGGGTCATACACTGTGCTAGCGGTTTGTCGTTTCTTACAATGGTTTGTCTTATTAGGCAAAGGTTTGTCAGTAGCGGTTTGTCGTTTAGTGTAGCGGTTTACTAGTAGAGGTTTGGTAATCATAGCGGTTTGATACCGTAGCAGTTTACAGGTTCTTAAAGACAATCTCTCATAGCGATTTAGGAAACAAACCTCTGCCAATTTCATTTCTTGGTAGCGGTTTGGTCATTGTTCTTCATAGCGGTTTAGCAAACTCTTCTAATAGCGGTTTGCTGTTTGCAGCGGTTTGATACCGTAGCGATTTACAGGTTTTTGAAGACTAATTCTCATAGCGATTTGGGAATCAAACCTCTGCCCATTTCATTTCTAGGTAGCGGTTTGTCAATTTGTCTTCATAACGGTTTACCATTCCTAGCGATTTGATAGTAGCGGTTTGACAGTAGCGGTTTGATAGTAGCGGTTTGGTTACTGTTCCAGCGGGTTGAGACACTGTTTTTGACTATTGGACTACTTTGACACTTGAACTACTTTCAAACTTAAACCTTTACAAACCAAAACAACAATAACACTTAATTTCACTTCACCACTTTTAACATATAATTATTAATCATTGATCGATCCAATCATATCATTTCACAATCAGTTAAAATGTCCAATCAGTCAGAAGATATCCAAGCGGCAGATTCCGATACCCGCCCTCCAATGCTTGACAGGACTGATTTTGAGTCATGGCAACAATGAATTCAGTTATACTATAAGGGAAATGATTATGGAGAGTACATACTTCAGTCTATTGATGAAGGTTCATTCAAGATGGGATGGTGCAAAGATGAGATTGTTACAGGTACTGATGGTCCTTATCTAGGCCTAGAGCGAGACAAAGTGGTTGCAGATCTTTCACAAGCTAAAAAGTATAGACTTAGAGCTGACATTCATGCAACAAATATACTTCTTCAGGGTTTGCCAAGAGACATTTACAAACTCATTAACCATAACACGGATGCTAAGGATATTAAGGATAATGTGAAAATGTTATTGGAAGGTTTTGAATTGACCAAAGATGACCGTGAATCACAGCTGTACGATGAATTTAAACATTTCAGGCAACACAAGGGTGAAAACATTCATGATTACTATGTTAGGTTTACAAAGCTAATCAATGACATGCGACACATCAAGATGACCATGCCTAAAATTCAACTGAACTCTAAGTTTATAAACAACATGTTACCCGAATAAGGTAGATTTGTGATGGCAATCAAGTTAAACATGGGTTTGAAAGAGTCCAATCATGATCAGTTGTATGTTTACCTAAAGCAACACGAGTCGCATGCCAATGAGAACAAGATGCTGATGGAAAGACTCAGCCAATACTTACATGATCCACTTGCCCTAGTGTCTAATGTCTCACCTTATCAATATCCTTCATCATCAGCAGTTCCTCCAAAACCTTCATACACTTCACCAGTCACTTACTAACCTCAGTTTACTGATAACACACAACTTGATACAGGGTTTTCTCCGGCTGATGAATTGCTTGACAATTTAACAAAACAAGTTGCCCTTCTAGCCCAACAATACAAAACATAATTTCCTCAAACCAATAATTAATTGAGAACCACCTCCAACATACGGAATCAAGCTACAGTATAGAACGGAAGGGTTGTGATTCAGAATGTTCAGGGGAGAAAGAACAGGGTTCAAGGAAACAATGCTAGGAGTATTGTTACTGCAGGAAATGGGGGGCTCAGTACAGAGCTGGTAATGCAAATGTTGGGCAAGGAACGCTAATCAAGTGTTGCAACTGCAATGAGATTGGTCATATAGCAAGAAACTGCATTCAGCCAAAGCGACCACAGAATTCTGACTACTTTAAGGAAAAGATATTGTTGATGCAAGCTCAAGAAAATGGAGTAGATTTGGATGAGGAGCAACTGTTGTTTCTTGCAGGTAGACAAACCAACACTTTTGATGATGAGGTAGATTAGGGACCAGTTCAGGATATGGCTCAGAACAAAGACAACATCTTTCAAGCTGATCAATGTGACGCCTTCGACTCTGATTTTGATGAAGCTCCTACTGCTCAGACAATGTTCATGGCCAATCTCTCCTCTGCTGATCCAGTTTATGATAAAGCTGGTCCATCGTATGATTCTAACACACTCTCTGAGGTATACGATCATAATAATTACCTCTATAATATGAATGAGTCTCATGAGGAACACGAGATACACAATGATGTACAACCAAACGACGTTGTTGACTCAAATACTGAATATACGAGTAATCGTAATATTATATCGTATGAATAGTATGTGCAGGACTACGAAGACCAAGTTGTACATAGTGATGTATCTTTTGTTCCTAATGATGCAATAATGATTATTACTAATGATATATATGAGCAGGATGCCCCATGTGACACTTCTAACAATACTGTCAATGCATCCCTTACTGTTGAACTTGCTAGATATAAGGAATCAGCTGATGTTTATGAAAAAGGGCCCAATTTGAACTAACTAAAGGAGAACTGATGATTGATACATAGATGAGAATGATTATCAAAGACCGTAATGTTAAGGAAGAATCTTTACAAAAGGAACTTCATTCTGTTAAAATGCAACTTAACTCTACCCTTAACCATAACAAGTTAATACGGGAGGAAGTATCAACGTTAAAACAAGATTTTAAATAGATCAAAAATAAGCTCCTTGAAGAACTTTTGGACATGAAACACTTAAAAGAAAAGGTCGAAGATAAGCTATATAAACAAGATCAGTCTCTTCAAAGTGTCCATATGTTATGCAAACCTTAATATGGTAGCTATAGGCTATAAGAACCCCTTTTATCTGTCTAAAGCAAAGCAAGTTCAACCTGCTCTATATAATGGTCATGAGATTGTCAAGTCTAACCATGCTCGTGCCTTAGTTCATGACTCAGAGGACACCCTAGCGATAGCTGAGACTACTAGGAAACAAATGATTGAAAAAATGAAAGACACAGAGTATGTGAAAAAGAAGGTTAAGATTGCACCACATGATTACTCGAAAGAGAATTACCTAGCGACTTTCACACCTCAGAAACAATTGACCCCTGAGCAGATATTTTGGTCTGATGACCTTCTCAAAATGAAGGCCAAAGCTCTCAAAGAGAAGGCTAATTCTGCAAATCCAATTACAGCTATGATGGTGTATCCTCCCCATATACCTGTAAAGCTGGTCACCAAAGTCCTCCCAACAAAAAGTCAAGTACAAGTAAATATTTATTCTCTAGTACAACTTTTTTTAGAATTTGATAAAACCTATAAAAAGAGGATCACACCTACGGGTCTCACTGAAGGGGAAAGGGGTTTTGAACAAACAAAGACATGTTATCTCACCGAGGTAATCCTATTTTTCAAAACAATTAAAGACCATTTTGAGGGAATTCAAAAAGCTCTCGTCAACGAAATTAAAGAAATGAAAGAAGTTTTTGATCAAATGGAGGCTGAGGTAGACCAACATGCTGTTGATAAGAAGTGCGATGAAATTGAGAGGAAAAATCTTCTCATTGAGAATGAAAACCTAATTGTTGAATGATTGTCCAAAGATGTATTTTATACTGCAATAGATTTTGTGCTTACTGTATCTAGATTTTCTGACATGCATGATGCCTACACTGTTGCACAAAAACGTATTGCCAAACTTGAAGCTGAAAATTCTAATCTGACACTAAAGATTCAAAAAGATGATCATGATGAGATATTCAAACATTTTTTCCAAACTTGAGGTGGAACACTTAAATTTGCAATTAAAGTATCAACATCTTAAGGAACGTCTTGGAAACAAAAAAATCAGTGACATCTTCGGATGCTCCTGTACTTGAGTCAGTTTTTATAATCGGAAACCTAAAAGAACAGCTTCAAGGAAGGGGCAATACAATTAGAGAACTGAAAGAGAAAATTTTACGTTTGTAAAAGAAACATAGTGAAGCAGATCCCATTCTTGACTTTAATGCCTTAGATTCTCAGAAAAAAGATTTAAATGCAAAAGTCAATGCCTTTCAAGATCTAAATGAGCATTTTACGGTAGAAAACAAAAAAGTTAAGCAGCATTACAACGAATTGTATGATTCAATCAAGCTAACGCGTGCTAAAACCATTAAAAAGACAACTTCTTTGTTAACTGAAAGTGCGACCCTAAAGGCTCAGATAAAAGGGAAAACAAAATGCGTCACTATGCGTGATCCTGTGAAACCAAATGTTCTTGCCCCTGGTATGTATGCTATCGATGTTGAACCAATTCCCCTTCGAAATAGGAACAATAGGGAAGTTTATCTTGAGTATCTCAAACATCTTAAGGAAAGTGTAGGAACACTTCGCGAGATTTTTGAAGAGGTTAGGGTTGAAAAACCATTAGATAGCTCACTTACATATGCATGACTTTACACTAAACACTCTCAAGAATTGCTTGAATATGTCATTGGCACTTGTCTAAAAGATTTTAATAAAAGATATAGAAAGATTGCTACTGCCTCTTTAAATAGGAAAAAGCAAGTTACTTTTGTAGAACCAGGTGAAACTTTAACTAATCACTCACAAACACATGTTGAGCAAAAGACTAATGAACCTATGATTCCTTTTACAGGAGTAAAATATGCCACTACAGCTAGCGGGTCAAATCCTAGGAGCAATACAAAGAAAGATAGGACCTTGCCAGCTAAGAGTGACATGAAGAAAGTAGAAGCTCATTCTAGGAATAATAAGTCTAGTATGAAACAAAATAATCATGTTGATTCTAATATTAGCTTTAAGCGTGTTGTAATTAATTCGAATTCTACTTCTGTCAGCAAAACTTGTAACAAATGCTTAATGTCTTTTGATCATGATAAATGTGTTGTGAAGTCTTTGAAGTTTATTAAGAAACCCCCTGTCAACAAAGTCTGGAGAGTCAAGCAGGTTAAGCAAGTCTGGCAGGCAACTGGAAAGTTGTTTACCAATGTCGGATTTCAGTGGCAGCCCACTGGAAGAAAATTCACTTTAGGAGAACAGTGCCCTTTAACTAGGATTACTAAATCTAAAGTAGTGCCTGTAAAACAACCTGAAAGCGTTAGTACTAGTAAAATTATAATAACTGAGAGATTAAGTAACACTTCTTAGAAACCATTAACTAGGTACCAGCGTAAAAACAAACAGGAAAAAGCAATTTCCACTGACAATCCCACTACAACTGTCACACAATCAATTGATGATTCTGTGAAACTTTCTGTTTGTGCTAACTAACAGGATCCCAACAGAAATTGGGGATCCAACATACCAAACT
The DNA here is from genome assembly GCA_026074375.1 of Tanacetum coccineum. Taxonomy (NCBI): domain Eukaryota; kingdom Viridiplantae; phylum Streptophyta; class Magnoliopsida; order Asterales; family Asteraceae; genus Tanacetum; species Tanacetum coccineum. The sequence goes on along the minus strand of BQNB010002576.1, from coordinate 57,274 downwards.
CTCCATATTTGTCTGTTTTCAAATGCAGGTCGTGCAGATCATCCTTTGGTATTTGGACTTAGGCTGTTCAAAATATATGACGGAGGATCGCTTAAGGCTCAAGAATTTCACGAAAAAGTTCATCGGGACTGTTAGATTCTGGAATGACCATTTTGGTGCTATCATGGGTTATGGAGATTATGGGATTGGTGACAGTGTGATCTCCAGGCTATACTATGTGGAAGGACTGGGACACAATCTTTTTTTGTAGGACAATTTTGGGATTCAGATCTTAAAGTTGCGTTATGTCAGGGATGTAAATGGTGTCAATTTAATCAAACAAAATCATGGCACTAATCTATACACTATTTCTGTTGAAGACATGATGAAGTCCTCTCCTATCTGCTTATTGTCCAAGGCCTCAAAGAACAAATCATGGTTGTAACATCATCGGTTAAATCATTTAAACTTTGGTACCATCAATGATCTTGCTCGAAAAGATTTGGTAAGAGGCTTACCTAGATAGAAGTTTGAGAAAGATCATCTTTGCTCAGCTTGTTAACTTGGAAAAAGCCAGAAATATTCCCACAAACCCAAATCTAAAAACACCAACTTGGAATTTGTTAATACCCTTCATATGGATTTATGCGGACCAATGCGTGTGCAAACAATTAATGTGAAGAAATACATCTTAGTCATCGTTGACGACTATTCTAGGTTTACTTGGGTTAAGTTTTTAAAATCGAAAGATGAAACTCTAGAGTTCGTCATCAAATTTCTGAAGCAAATACAAGTCGGTCTCCACAAAACTGTTAGATACATCAGTACTGATAGTGGCACAAAATTTGTTAATCAACTTCTGACTGAATATTATGAAAGTGTAAGCATTTTTCACCAAAAATCAATTCTGAGGACTCTACAGTAGAACGGCGTTGTTGAAATACATAACCGTACTCTTGTGGAGGCTGCTAGGACAATGCTGATATTTTCCAAGGCTCTGATGTTTCTATGGGCAGAAGCTGTTGCTACTGCTTGCTACACCCAAAACCGATCCCTTATTCACACTCATCACAACAAAACTCCATATGAGCTAGTGCATGACAAGAAGCCTGATCTTAAATTTCTCTGTGTTTTAGGTGCTCTTTGTTACCCAACAAATGACGGTGAAGACCTTGGAAAATTAAGACCTATAGCCGATATTGGAATTTTCATCGGTTATGCACCAAATAGGAAGGGTTATCGAATCTACAACAAAAGAACCCGACGAATCATGGAAACAATTCACGTGCAGTTCGATGAGCTGACTGAGCCAATGGCTCCTTTTCCACGTTAGTACAGGACCTGAGCCTATTTTGATGACGCCTGGATAAATCAGTTCAGGGCTCGTACCAGATCCTGTTCCTATAACTCCTTATGTACCACCCACTAATAAAGATCTGGAGATATTATTCTAACCAATGTTTGGTGAATACTTTGAACCCCTGAGTGTTGAAAGGCCGGTCCCTCCTGCTTATGCAGTTCAAGTTCCAGCTGTTTCACCTGATACACCTTCTTTTATAACAATTGATCAAGATGCACCGTCAACAAGCTATTCACCATCATCATTCATAGTAAATATGTTTGTTCCTTTTGCTCAAGTTGACAACAATCCTTTCGTAAATATGTTTGTTCCATAACCTAGTTCTGATGAGTCATCATCTAGGGATGTCAGTTCTGTTGAATCTACACAAGTTGTTCACCCACACAATCATCTCGGATAATGGTTAAATGATCACCCATTGAATAATGTAATCGGTAATCCTTCTCGTCTGGTATCCACCAGAAAATAGTTAGCTACAAATGCCTTGTGGTGCCTTTATAATTTATACTGTCAAAAGTCCAACCTAAAAATGTTAAGACTGCTATGGATGAAGCTTGTTGGTTTGAAGCTATGCAAGAAGAAATCTACAAATTTGATCAACTTCAAGTACGGGAATTAGTTCCTAAACTAGACTGTGTTATGATCATCGCTCTCAAGTGGATTTACAAAGTAAAGCTTGATGAGTATGGTGATGTTTTGAAGAACAAGGCATGGTTAGTAGCGAAGGTATATCGACAAGAGGAAGGTATCGATTTTGAGGAATCATTTGCACTGGTTGCACGAATAGAAGCTATCAGAATCTTCAGTGCAAATGCCGCCAGCAAAAACATGATCATCTACCAGATGGATGTCAAGACTGCATTTTTAAATGGCGAGCTGAAGGAAGAAGTCTACGTCAGTTAACCATAGGGATTTGTTGATCCATATCACCCAACACACGTCTATCATTTGAAGAAGGCTCTTTATGGTCTAAAGCAGGCTCCGAGGGCGTAGTATAACACATTATCAAGGTTTCTTCTGGATAGCAAGTTCTCCAAGGGTGTGGTGGATCCTACGTTATTCACCCAAAAACAGGAAAACATATTCTTCTTGTTCAAATCTATGTAGATGATATCATATTTGCCTCGAGTGATCCTAAAGCCTATGACATATTTTCCAAAGAAATGAGTTTAAAATTTCAGATGTCAATGATGGGGTAAATGTCAATTTTCTTATGATTACAAGTTTTTCAAAGTCCTGAAGGCATCTTTATTAATCAATCAAAATATGCTCTTGAAATATTAACAAAATATGGAATGAATTCGTCTAACCCTGTAGATACACCAATGGTTGATAGACTAAAACTAAATGAGGACCCCTTAGGGATTCTAGTTGACCAAACTCGATTTCGAGGTATGGTTGGCTCATTAATGTACCTCACTTCCAGTAGACCAGACCTGGTATTCGCCGTGTGCATGTATGCTAGGTAGGTATCAGGCTAAGCCTACCAAAAATCACGGTTGTCAAGACACAAAGAGAAGTACATCTAGAAGTGCTCAGTTTCTTAGATACAAATTAGTGAGCTGGTCATCGAAGAAGCAGAAAAGCACGACTATCTCAACCACAGAGGCTGAATACATTGCCATGTCTGGATGCTGTGCTTAGATACTTTGGATGAGATTACAGCTAACGGACTACGGCTTTGCATTCCACAAGATACCTCTCTATTGTGATAACCGAAGTGCTATTGCTCTCTGCTGCAACAATGTCCAACATTCTCGGTCCAAGCACATTGACATACGACACTATTTCATACGAGAGCAAGTTGAGAACGGCGTGGTTGAAATTTACTTTGTGACAATGGATTATCATCTTGCAGACATCTCTATTAAGGCATTGCTAAGAGAGCGGTTTGAATTTCTACTCCCGCGACTTGGAATGAAAAGTATGTCACTGGAAACCCTTAAACGTCTTCAAGATGGGGAGGATGAGTAAAGGATGATCTTGATGTATCCAATGTACATATTTAAAAACAAAAACAAAAATACAAAAATATAAAACCTACAAAAACCATAAAAATTAGAAAAGTAGAAAATACCAAAAATATTTTTCAAGACATGTCTTTTGAAAATAGATAACATTTATGGACCTAGAAATATCATTCAATAATGATACGGGTCTTTAAATGAAGTTCGAGCAGAAGTTCAAACAATTTTAAAACATGTCTTCATGGCTTGCAGTTATTTCAGACTGCAACCCGCTTTTCAATCTGTGGAAAGCATGTCGCCAAAAAGACAGCTGTTCCTAACAACGGGTAACTAATTTTCCCGGGCACGGATTACTTAATATCCATGCATCCAAGATATAATGTACGTTTTAGTGCGTTATTTATTATTCGGAAGAGAAGTCTTCCTTTTATAACCAAATAATTTTCTTCTTAATTGATTCTTTAAAATTATTTGTGTTAATCACGATGGAAAAAAGTGTTTTTGAAAATTAATCAATTTAGGTTTTTACAATAAGATTTTTAACTCAAACAATGACTACAACTGTTTAAATAGAAAACGGGTCATTGTCTGAGGGGGAGAGTGATTTCAAGTTTATTGCATCCAACAGGTTTCTAAACACATCTCACAATTAATGGAAAAGGTTGTGCAGTTATACTGGGTTATAATTTAAGGGGGAGTTAATTAATTTTAACTCAAAGGGCCAAAATTGTCATTAGTTAGAAAGTATAGGGACTTATGTGCAATTTGCTACTTGTTTCCTAGATCTTATTAACTACAAGGACTAAATCTGCCATCTTTCAAACTTAGTTAACCTTAGAAAACCTTTAAACCAATAATAAAAGAAAGATGAAAGCCCAAGGACCAATCTTGTCAAATCTAAAACTAGTAGGTATAAATAGGTGGCAATTTGAATTTCTGGTCAAACCTCTACCTACTCGGTCAAACCTAAAAACACACACACTAACGCAAACCGCCACCTTCAATTCGCCACCCTTTGAATCTCGTCCTCCTGTGTTTCTCTGGCTAAGGTATGACTTGAACTTCGTTCTATAACCTTAGATCTATCTGTAAATGAAAGGAATCGAATTAAAATGCATTAAAACGAGTAGATACTCTAAATATCAAACCTAGGGTTTCAAAAATTAAAATGCTGTTTGGAATTTGAAATTGAGTGGTGGGATAAGTGCGGTTAGGATTGCTTAACACCAATCCACATCTTTTTATGTGTTGTTCAAACCCACTTGTGTTGTTCAATTGATTTCTCAATCGTTTTTGACCGAACTCACATAGGGTGTTTGAAGTTGTGTTTTTATTTCTGGGATTGGATTATTAGGGCTAGATGTTGATGATGCGTTGTTCATTTGAGATCCTCTATCACTAATTTGGTCAAATTGATTATTTTCGATAGGAGATTGACTTTTGAAAGTCAAAAGTGGCGATTTGTTGTTGTAATCAGTTTGTAGGTCTTTATGTGTTAGTATAAAGTGTTATTAGAGTAGCAAAGCATGTGTGCATGTCCCTTTAAGACATTAAAGGATGTCGTGGCCTTAATGATTAAGTTCAGATCGAATGGTATGAAATGTGATAGATTGGGTTGCCTCTGTTGATTACTTCGATGTATAATTAGATCTAGGATGCCTTGGTTGGTGTATGGAATAGCCTGATTGAATGAAAATTGGATATAATGTTAGTTTTCTACATGGTGGTTTGCCATTTTCTTAGTAGCTATTTTCCTGTTGGAATTCAATGCTAGATAGCGGTTTGGTAGATTTTCTTGATAGCGGTTTGATGAAATGCTTGATAGCGGTTTGCTTAATTTGCCTGATAGCGATTTGATTTTATTGAATATTTTAATCTATGCAGACAGACCGCTACGAGGTAGCGGTTTGATGAAGATTATTTTTATTATTAAAATAAACCAAACCGTTATTTCAAACTTTTCCTAAATGGTAGCGGTTTGATTAAATCGAGTAAAATATTGATAGCAGTTTGGTCATAGCGGTTTAATTAATCAAATAAAATATTCGTAGCTGTTTGGTCTTAGCGGTTTGATTTAATCAATTAAAATTTAATTGCTTATAATATTCTTAGCGGTTTGGTCATACTTTCCACGTGGCGATTTGTTCAAATCTCTGCATAGCAGTTTGATCATACCACCTCATAGTGATTTGGTGTCAAGTGGGTAGCGTTTGGGCCAGAATTCCAAAGTTTTGGCCCATTAATCCCTATGCCCTCTTAAGGCCCTATCCAAAGGCCCAGTTACCAAGTTAACTCCCATCCGGGCTTTGTCAGCTTGTGATTGAGCTCAACGGATAACTTCTAGACCTTTGAACAAAGTTGACTTATGTTGACTTCTGGCTTGACACAAGTCAATGACCTCTGACTCAATGTGAGATATACCAAACTAAGCATGTCAAACATCATGACTAATATTCTCATCTAACATCAAATATATGTCATGTCTGCCTATCTTTGTTGATATCCTTATGCAGATAACATGGCTGATGAGAATGTTCCCGCTCCTGCTCCCACTAGATCTGATGATCAGATACTCATTTGCTGCATGGGTGCCTATTAGAAAGAGCAACTTTGTCTTGGATATTAAAAAGAAGTAAAGGAACCCAATCTTTCAGATCTTTGTGGATATTCTGCAAAACACAAACTTCTTCATAGCATTCACTGCCTCAGCGTCTGTCCCAGCTATCTACCTTCAACAATTCTGGGATACCCTTATGTTTGAGGCAAAGACTGGAGCTTATCGTTTTTAGTTGGATGAAGACTGGTTCATACTTGACGCAAATCTTCTAAGGGAAGCTTTAAAGATTACTCCCATTGATCAAGCTCATCAATTTGTGTCACTTCCTTCGGGTGATGCAATCATGGATTTTGTGAATCAGTTGGCCTATCCAGGGGAAATTCACTTTGTGTCAAGAATGAAGGTGAATAACTTGTATCAGCCTTGGAGAGCAATATTATCAATGATCAACCAATGTCTCACAGGCAAGACTTCTGGGTTTGATAGGCCCATATATCCAGTTCTTCAGATGCTTTGGGGGTATAATTACCAATACAAATGTTGACTATGCTGAACTCATGTGGGAAGAATTTGTACAAGCTATGCAGACTTTTCTCGAGGATAAGGCCAATCTGAGCATTGCTCCTCAGAAAGGGAAGAAGACTAAACCTCATGTTATTCCTTATTGTCGGTTTACAAAGTTAATCATCTACCATTTGGGAAGAACACACAACATTCACTAAAGGTCTGCGTCTCTGCTTCATCTTGCTGAAGAAGATCACAGACTTGGAAATCTCAAGTTTGTCCCCAAAGGCGAAGAAGATAAAGTCTTTGGAATGCAAATTCCCAAGGAGCTGATCACGAACAATATTAGGAATGCACCTTACTACAACACTTACTTGGAAATGGTTGCAAAACATGATAAGAAAATTGCAGCTGAAGAGGGAGGAAAGAAAAAGGTAGCTTCTAAAGTCGATCAGTCCCCCTAAAGAAACCTACAACTGCCAAGCAACCCAAGCCAGTGCCTTCTAAGCAATCCAAACCTGCACCAGCAACAAAACCCAAGGTTACTCAGGAAAAAACTTCAGTGCCTTCACTTGAGAAGCATCCAAAAAGGGGTAAAGTGCAGAAAGTTCGCAAAGGAAAAGGTTCTCTCAAGCTTATTGATGAAGATGAAGAGGTTCAACATGAACCTGAACCACAAGGTGAAGGTGAAGACTTTGATCTTAATCGAGCTATTCAGATGAGCTTGGAAACTTTTCAGGCCCATGGTCAAGCCCTGTTTGGTGGAGTGACTATTCGTGAACAAGTAAAAGAGGCCACCTGACCACACGCCCTACGGTTTAAAGGTAAGTGGAAAAGCACTTGCAACTGATTGAACCAAGCTGCACAATCACTGTTAGATCTGCACACGCCGAAAAGGAGAAGTACCACGGATCAATTTATATTCCAGAGGCGGACTCCAGCAACTGAAAAGGCATCGACTGGACCCTCTACGCAACCACAGGATGATGCATCCGCAAATATAGTTCGTGATTCTCCATCTGCTATCAGATGCTAGACAATACAAAACCATACTGCAAACACTGAGGTTCTTTATGCTGAAGATGTACAAGGTGAGGAAATATCACACACCGTGGTTCTAGAGGAAAATATAGCTGAACTTGATGAAGGCCAGACTGGATCATACCCTGGTAAAACACCCGAGTCTCGACCTCTACCAGAGCATGAACACATGGATGAAGACCAGGCTGGACCAAACCCTGAACAAAGTCATGAGGCTCTTGCTGGACCAAACCCTAAGCCCATGCATGACGATTTCATTGCACAGTATACCCAAAAGTTCATGAAAGCTTGCAACATACACCGGAGGAACATGTCCACCTGGAGAATCCTCTAAACTCATCAGGGACTCTCTTATCTATGAAGAATTTAGATGATGCTTTCACTTTTGATGATTAGTTCCTGAATGATAAGCCTACGGAAGAGGAACCAGGGAAAAGTACTATGGAAACTAAAGCTGAATCCATGGTCATTGTTCCTATTCATCAAGCCTCTACATCAGTTCCTCCTATATCCGCACCCATCATCGACCTTTCACCACCAAACCGGTATCCTCTCCACTTTAATAACCAGTCATTGCAGCAACTACTGAAGCAACAACAACAACCCTTCCACTTCTACCTCCTCCACAACAACAAAGCACAACAGATTCTTTGTTAGCCTCTCATGTCTCGACATTGGAACAAAGATGTGCTGATCTTGAAAAGAAACACAAACTCCAGTACCAGATGACTCAGGCTCTCGCATCCAGGATATTCAAATTGGAGCTTAGAGATCTGCCTCATAAGATCAATCAAACTGTCAATGAAGTTGTAAAAGAGGCTGTACACGTAGCTCTACAAGCTCCCCTTCGAGATCGCTTCAGAGAACTGCCCGAAGCTGATATGAAAGAAATTCTTCACCAACGGATGTTTGAGAGTGGTTCCTACAAATCACTTCCTGAACATATGGCTCTTTATGAAGCTCTTGAGGCGTCTATAGAACGTGCAAACAGGGATGAGTTCCTTGCTGAAAAAGACAAGTCTCGAAAGAGATGCCGTGACGATCAAGATTCCCCTCCTCTTCTACCAGATTCAGATCTAAGCAAGAAGAAAAGACATGATTCTGATGCTTCAGGCTCAAAACAGCCTCCATCTCCTCAATCCTCAGCCTAGAAAACTTCTGACACTATAGAAGCTCCTTCTAGCTCCTCCAAGTAGAAGTCCGTTCCTCATTTTTAACAACCAGTCAAAGACGTGCCTATACCAAATGATGTGAATATCTCAGATTCAGATGACACCGATATTGCACATCTTCCCAAGATCAAGACCAGACCAGACTGGTTGAAGCCTGTACCAGAGGAAGACAGACCAGAAACTACAGAACCAGACTAGATCATTCCCCCGAATGATTTACCAAAAACTAAGAACAATTGGGCCAATGCACTTTCCAGTTCGTATCAAGATCTAGATGAATACAAGCTACTACGGCAGACTAGCGATATGAGTTCATTCATCAACTGGTTCTATAAACGGATTGGAAAGAAGAAGCTGAGCAAAGCAGACTTAGAAGGCCCAACTTTCAAGGTAGTTCGATCATTTCACGACAACAACATTTCTCTTCAGTTTCAAATGGAAGAGTGTCACTTGCTGCTTACCGATCAGTTTGAATAAAGATATGGAATACCTTATGTCAGGCAACAAAGAAAGGAGGAGTGCTCTGTCTATATCCAAGCTGAAGGCAACTAACTATCCAGATTTTGGGCTTGAAGAACTCGTACCGTCACTATGGATTGAAAGTGAACGAGAATACGATATTAGTGCAGCCCATGGTATTTCTCATTGGTGGTTTAAGCACAAGGAATTCTACCTCAACAAACACAGTGCCCCCTCTGATCGTTATGCAGTCAGATCTCACATGCGGATTCTTAGTGTCGTCAGTCTCAAGACAATATCCAGATGCGGCTACACCTACTTGAAAGAGATTGTTCTATGTAGAGCTGACTACAAGGAATACAAGATCTCAGAATCCGATTTCAAGAATCTGCATCCTAATGACTTTGAAGACCTGAATCTACATCATCTTCAAGGCAAGCTCAACCATCTGTCTGGATCCGATAAAGTTCACATGTTCAACGCAGTCAACATGTGGATTAGGAACATTGTTATCAAAAAATAGGTAAAAGACTTGCAACTCGGCATTAAGAGCTATCAGACGAATCTCAACCTCACTAAACCGAACTGGGATGCATCTGATTTTCTTTTCAAAGAAGATTACACCATCATTTCCACTAACTCTAAATAAGCAAATTCAAAAAGCAATTATGCTAAATTAAGCAAAATAAACTCAGCAGTACTAACAACAGTACTAACAATATTAACTATCAGTACTAACCTGGAGTTAGTACTGCTAGCTTTAAGTTAGTACTGCTAGCTTAAGTTAGTACTGCTAGCTTTAACAAAACACAATGAAACAAGAAATAAGCAAATAGGCTAAAACAGATAATTAACTACCCCTAATAAGCACTCAGGCATAAGAATAAGCAACTAGATTAAACTAAAATGGCAAACGAGCTAAAAGCTACAAACTGATAAACTATTGAAAATACTTTGAAAGGAAAAATAAGCTTAACTAATCTCTACTAAAGACAGTAAAGGAAAATGGTTTAATCTACTCTAAAAAAGCTAAGGAAATCTTAAATAAGCAGAAATAATAAGCTGATAAGCTTGAATGAACCACCAGTATTAACAGTTTTAACTAACAGTATTAACTTGGAGTTAGTATTGCTAGCTTCAAGTTAGTACTGCTAGCTTTAAAAGTTCCAAAAGAGAACTAGCAGTACTAACTATGGGTTAGTAGTGCTAGTTGAAAATACCCCTGAAAGTTTTCAAAAATCATTTTTCTTTTTATATTAAGCTGAGTTGACCCTAATTTATTAAAAACAGATTATCAAATAACAAAATAAGACATTTATAATCAGACTTCAATCAAGAATAAGTACTTAAATAAGCAGTTCTGCAGTAACTAAGAGAAATAAGAGAAAGAGAGACTTACAACGCCCTTGCTCAAAACAGGGCTAAACCAAGAATCTACAAGCTCTAGCTTGTATAAAACAAGCTAGTAGTGTCCATAAGCCCATCCAGAACTGGCTTATCATCCATAAAATAAGTTGTGGTGTATTTGAGAGTGATTTTTGTGATTTTCTCTTAACTACTTAACTTTTTAAATTTACTTAATTAAAGCAGCTTATAAACAAGCTGTATTGAGAGTTTTTTTTGAACACAAAACAGCACAATTAAGAAACTTAATACTTGGAATTGTAAATTGACTTAAAACCTCCAATTTGCATTAAAACTTGAAAGTGTTACAAAGCTGAAAGTAACAGCTGTAAAATGACTTTAAGTACTGAAATAAGCTAAGATATATTGAAAATTAAGTTAAGATATTCTAAGATTAAAAAAACTAACTCACTTTCAAAAAAAAACTCTGGTTAAGTTTACAAAAGACTCTATTTATAGCC